>PVLA01004947.1:0-160565 GCA_004027455.1 Hydrochoerus hydrochaeris | reverse complement strand
TATATATATATATATATATATATATATATATATATATATATATTTTTTTTTTTTTTTGATACCAGGGATTGAACTCACAACTGTGTACTTGCAAGGCAGGTGCTTATGCCGCTGAGCTAAATCCCCAGCCCACATCTATTAGTATTTGTCTTATATAGTTGAGTGCTTCTGTATTTGGTGCATATATATTTATGATTGTTAGCTCTTCCTCTTGAACTTTTCCTCTAACAAGTATGTAGTAACCTTTTTAAAATCTCTTTTGATCATTTTTGGTTTAAAGTTCACATTGTCTGCAAACAGAATAGCTACCCCTGCTTTTTTTTTTTTTTTTGGATTCCTTTTCCATGTGATATTGTTTTTCATCCTTTGACTTTTAGTCTATAAAATTTTTTTAATCAGATGTGTTTCCTGTATACAACATATTGTTGGATCCTGTTTTTGATCCATTCTGTCAACCTATTTCTATTAACTGTTGAATTGAGGTCATTTACAGTGATAGATATAACTGACATATACTGGCTCAACTTTGTCATGTTATTTTCCTGCTGCTGGTTTCCTGATTCCCCCCCCCCCCTTGTTTAATTGCTTGCTCTGTCTGGTAATTTCATTGTGTTGTTGTTTTGGAAATTTTAGTCATTTTTATCTCTATTTAGTATGTCTTTCAGTACTCTTTTTAGGGTTGGTTTGGTGGACATGAATGTCTTCAGTTGCTCTTTGTCAGGAAAGTATCTTATTTCTGCATTAATTTTCAAAGAAAGTTTTGCAAGTTACATCAATCTGGGTTGAAAGTTGTTTTCTTTCAGGGCTTGAAACACTTCACTCCAAGCTCATCTCAATTTGAGAGTTTTGCTGTGATTCTGATAGGCTTTCTTTGATGGTTGAGTTGTGTCTTTTTCTCTAATGGCTTTTAGTATTCTGTTTTTATGCCAGGTTTCTGGAATCTTAATTATTATATGTCTGGTTGTATATTTACTTTGCTTATGACTGTTAGGCATTCTATATGCCTAACTTATCTGCATATCAAATTCTTTCCCCATGTTTGGGAAATTTTCTCCTATTACTTCTGAGAATAGTTTACCAATGTCATTTGCATTGGCTCCTGCATTTTCCCTGATGCCTATAAGTCTTATATGCTCTTTGCATCATCTTAAACCTGTTGAATTATCATTTCATGCTGTCTTGTTATTTTTAAAAGTTTTTTCATTTCATGATGATTAGCTGTGATCCTGTACTCAAGATCTGAAATCCTATCCTCAGATTCATTCAGTTTCACTAGCTTCCAATAGAAATTTTTATTTCCTGGATATCTCTTTGAATTTTTTTCATGCATTCTACTTCTTTTCTATATTGTTCATTCAAGGTTTCCATCATTTTCCCATGCTCCTGTATTTTTTTTAATCTATGTCTTCCTTACCTATGTTGAGCAACTCCTTTATTATAGTTTTCATTTCTTTCTTTACATGAGAGATTATTTCTAATCTAATTTCTTCTACAGTTTCATGGATTGGTTTCTTTATTTCACTTGCTATGTTTTCAGAAATCTCAGATATATGACTTCTAATGTGCTCTATTTCAATGTCTCCTGTATTGTTCCTGATGGGAGTGGATGTTTGAGATTTCATTTTGCTTTTTTGTTTTGTCATTTTCATCTCTTGGGTTAATATCTTGGTGTTTTCAATCCCACTAGTCTCACCTGTCCATCATGTGTATCTTAGGGTCCTACTGTGTGGTTGATGTTTGCCCCATTGCTGGTCTCACAATGAAGGGGAGGGGCCAGTTACCTGAATTCCTCCTTCAGGGCATGTTGGGTGAGTCCTATATTTTTCCTAGGTTGACTAGCCTAGGAGTTCTGCTGTAAGTCAACTCTTAGTTCCTATTGTTGCTACAGCTTCAGGCTGTTCCAGGCAACCAAATCTACTGGGTTACAGTGTGCAATTCAGCTGGGACCCTACTGTGTCACTGCATGTCTTGTAAGCCCTTTTGATTTCTTCTGGGTTGGGGGAGACCTTGTTGGCACTCACTTCAACCAGCTTGGTGTTCTATGTAAGGAAGAAAGATTCAGCCACACTCTTGCCAGACTCACCAATGTCCTACAGCTAGAGGTAGTTCACTGCTGCTCCTGTTTACCCACAGAGGTCCTCTATTTGAGGGGGAATCTCACCATACTGTCACAAGCCCACTGAGGTCCTCTGTGTAGGTGAGAGGTTGCTGAGGTTTCCCCCAACCCATCAACATACTGCAGGTGGTGCATAGATTACTGTGCATAGGTGCATAGGTGTATAGGTGCATAGGCTACTATGCATAGGTGCATAGGTGGTCCATAGGCTACTGTGGTCTTTTGGGTGGGCAGAGGAGGGTGACTGATGATCCTGGTGGTCTCCAAGTTCATAGGGCCAGGAGGAGGAGAGGTGATCCTACTGGCCCCTTAGGTCAGGGGGTGAGGCAGAGGTGGGAGTGATGATTTCACTGGCTCCCTAGGTCCATGCGGTGAAAAGAGGGGTGGCTGATGATTCTGCCAGTCCCTAGGTCTATCACAAGTTTCTTAATTAAGGGTTTTTTTTAGCATCAAATAATATTAAAAACAGGGCTTCTTAGAAATCTAGGACATGATATACAAAATTCTATATGGCATCCTGGTTCTACATTTGTGAATGGTGGAATCTCTCAATAGAGAACTAAGAAACTACACAGATTAAGGAGCAGGCAGTAACCCACACTATCCAATATGATTCTCCATTTATAGTCACTAATTTTCATCAATCATCACAGCTTTCATTTGTGAAATGGGAATTATATATTTTCCCTCTCCTTACATCTACATCCCTTTTGGTCGAAAGTGCTGGAATGTAAAACAATTAAATGCTCCAAGATTAAGGAACGGTATAAGGCTTATAGATCCTTTAAAAATATTAAAGCAAATCTCTTGAAAACCCTATTGGCTACTTGGCAACTATCATAGAATATAGAACAGACTCTTTTTATAGAGTAAAATAATTTAGCATAAGCATTTTGTCTATAGCACATTATGTATTTTGAAAAATTTGTCTGTATAGAATAAAGATGCAAGTAGATCAGTGTTGTTAGTTTAATTCAAAAATAGTGCATTGAAAAAAATTAAAATATTACATAAGTCTATTTAAATAATAAGTTTCCTCTTATGCTTTTTGGCTTTGATTGTGAATAAAGGGAAAATAACACAAAAATCAAATTGATGATGATACACATTGTAGGAGAATATATCAAAAAACACAGTATGCTTTATTGGTGAGAGTATAAATTAACAAAACTTTTTTTGAAGAAGAAACATTTGACAATGAATAAATAAAATTTAAACTTTATGCATTTCTATGTGACCTAGAAATTCCATTACTAAGAATATATCCTACTGAAAATTTTGAGGTTTTTTTACTCCAGTATTATTTATCATAGAAAAAATACTGATAATGACTGAGATGCCTACCATCAAGGAGCTATTATATCACTTAGTATGCACTATGACTAAGAACATGTTTTTTAAATGTCTTTAAAATATGGTGGGTCTGTATATACAGATATGATAAATTGTCAAGAGAATAAATTAGTTTATTCATATATGATGCAATTTTTCTTTTGTTATGAAACTTTGCATTTTCTTAACAACTTTTTTGCCTTTTTATCCTTGATTTTCTATGTATTTAATGCTTATTTATCTTTCAGTACTCTTTCAGTTGACTAAAGCTCCTCTCACACTTTAAAGACATCAGATACCTATAAAATTCATGTTCTTGGGACATCTTTCCTGGGACAGATTGATCTTCTCAGATGTCAGTTGGGGTCTGTCTAGTTTTCATCTTGGGATCTCTGTTCATTATTATTCCAAGAATGTTCTTCAACTTTATCTTGAATACCATCTTCTGTTTCCCAAATGTTGTGTCTTTTCTGGTTTACTGTATCCTTTTGGAGAAGCACTTCCTTGTACTTCAAGAAAATTGTGTGTGTGTGTGTGTGTGTGTGTTTGTGTGCTGATGATAATATTCAGAGCACATGCTCTACCATTGTACTATACCTCCAGCAAGAAAGTGTTTTGAGACTTCAGCAGAAGACATTTATGGCTTCTCCAAGTTCTTCTAGCATACAAAAATATTTTGGTAGATTTGATTGTAAACATTTCTAACTTTCTACCTGGTGGTTTCTCTTGTTCATGTATATAGGAGAAATTCTCAACAATAATGGATCAACTTCTTAACTCTTTGGCAGGATTATACCTGGTTCTTGCAGTTCTTCAGGAGGATGAAATCTTAGTGGTCATGCAAGGTGACCTATGCCATAAAGCATCCCTTTTATGTTCCTTTTTTCCTGGTCTCAATTCTGCATTTCTCTTTCAGTGCTCTTTAAGATTACCTCTCAAACTATTTGCACTGAAATCTTTTAAGATTTTTTTTTCTAAAAGAAATAAAATTAGCAACAACTTTCATGCCTGTGAACCTCTTTTAAAAATAGCCCTCATGTAGTACTTAATTAACAATTTATCAAGATATAGAATCCCAGGTTGGAATTAACCATCTGAAATTTGAAGTCTTTTTTTCATTATATGCTAGCTTCTTTTGTTTTTGAAAAATTGAACGCTGTTATGCTTCCTGATTCTTTACATGCAATTTGATTTCTTTTTTCTTTCTGAGAAATTTAGGTTTTGCTTTTTGCTCCAGTATATTAAAATTTCATTATAGTGTGACCTAGTATAAATTCATTTAAAAATTGACAATAGGCCCTAGAAAAGTTCTTGTAATTATTGCAATTCTTATCTTTCAAGTCCGAGATTAGTTTTCATTTATTTATTTCCTAGAGAATTGTCTCAGTTACTTCTCTTTCATTGCTGGGACAAAGTACTCAACACTCAAAATGGATGAAAGAAAGGTTTATTTAGCTCACTGTTTGTGGAGGTTTCAATCAATAATCAGCTGGCTTTGAGGCAAGGTGGCATAGCACCTGGGTAACACTTCAAAGCAGCAGCCAGCAAAAGCAGCCAGAGCAAAAAAGAGGGAGAAAAAGCCTTTTCTCCTCCCTTATGTTGTAAGCACCCTACCCCCATGCCCTACCCACAAGAAAGGTGTAGCACTCACACCACCTCTGTGACCTTCTCTTATATAGGCTCAGGATATTTACAAAGTAAGGACCCTGGCTCCCTGCTAAGTTTCTTAGTTAAGTTTCTAAATTTCTCAAGTTGACACAGTGTATCAATCATAACAATTAGGAATGCAGGACTTATAAAAATAAACAAAGTATGGCTGGATAATATATTCCAGTCAACCAAAAGGTAAATCAAAATGAGAATTTTTGAAATATAAAAATATTAGTGATGAGTATTTCATTCATCTAAATATGAAACTAAAATTTTAATCCAGTCTCAATTAATTGAGTGCACATATTATAAACCTTAACTCTATTCAAATAAAATGAGAGTGAACAGAAGTGGAAGGATGTAAGTGTTCCTATTTCATGCCTGGTTTTAGCAAGAACCAATAGAGTCTGTCCAAAACTAAAGCATCTAGCTTTAATAATGGTTTTAATAATTAAAATAATGATTTTAATTAACTTAAGAGATATTTTAAAAAGTAATTTTGCTTGTGTTGGAGGAACGTCTGAAACTGAACAGTTTCATTTTCACTTCTATTTAGTTAATCCTTAAGAACCAGTATTAAGTCTATCAACATTGTATTATATTAGAACCACAACATTCTGTTCTTGGCCTCCCAAAGACTCATGCATATCCCTTTATGCAAAAGGCATTAGTCCATCTGAAAAGGCTGCCAAAGTCCCAACAGTTTCAGTATTGCTGAAAAGTTCAAATCCCAAGTCTCCTCCAAGATGTAAGGCAAACCTTATCTGCAAGTCCCTATATGAGTGAAAACAAAGTTAAACACTTCCAACATGCAATGAAGATAAACATTCCCATTCCAAAAGTTACAAACAGAAGGATACAAAGGATAGGGAAAAAAGCAAGTCCAAAATCCAGCAGGGCAAACATAAAGTCCTGGATTTTCACATCCGGTATCTAAAGCAATCAGTGGCAAATTTTTGTGAGCTCCACAGGACTTGTGTGGCTCCACCCCTATGGCATTTTTTGTGGTTGTGGCTCTCACAACTTCTGTTTTAGGCCCCCTTTGCTTTCTCCTTGCAACTTTCCTTAGATGATCCATGTTCGTGGCTTTTTCAAACTTCTGGGATCTCCACTGCACCTTTGGCTTCACAATCACAGCTTTATACACTGCCCTCTTATGGGGTACACTGACTTCTGAAATTAGGGTGGCAGCCTTTTTAATTTCAGAACTCTTGCATTCTTCATGCATCTACAAGCAGTAGCATAGTGGATGATGCCAAGGTCTGCTACCAACCGGAGCAGTAGCCAGGCTTTCCTCTCTTCTGGCTGTAGGGGTTGACTTTCTGGATTGCTTGCTGAGTACTCTGAATCCAAACCTGATAAATAAACTTTCTATGCTGCCACCATTTTGGAACATTATGCTCTGTGGCTTTTGCCTCAAAGCAAAATCTTTCACCTTTGCAGTTTTGAAGCTGCAAAGGTTTGAGACTTGCTTTTTGCTCTGCCTTCAGGCTGTTTTCTATTCTCTTATTCTTTGTCAACAATCAAGATTTCCTCAACTGTATCTTTACAGTCCACAACTTTACTGGAGCTTCCTTTCTGGTCAAACTCACAACATTTTAAATCATCCTGCTGGGCTCTTTGCTCTTGATTCACAACATAAACCTAGGTAAAAGCCCCTAACAATAGCCATGCCACTGCCTCTATGTGTGATTGCCTTAAAATTTCTTCTGCCAGATTAGTCTACCATCCTTAATCTTAGTCTCAGGCAAAGTCTCTGGACATGAGCAAAATACAGACAAATTTTTGCCAAGCCATAACACACATCATTTGGAATCTAGTGCCCAATGCAGTTCTTCCTAGAAGAAATCTCACAAGCCTGGTCTTTACTGGTTTTCTGGTCTTCTGAGCTCTCAACAGAATCTCCTTTCAGGACAGCCTAAGGTGTTCTAGCTCTATGCTTTCAGGTGATATCTCCAAACCTCTCCAAATTCTTCCCACAAGCCATTTTCAAAGCATTTTAACCATATGTCAGGTACAGTCACAGCAATGATCTTACTCTTGGTACCAAATTGTGTCTTGGTTACTTTTCTCTCCTTGCTGGGACAAAATACACAACACCCAAAATGAAGTAAGGAAAGGTTTATTTAGCTCACTGTCTTTGGAGGTTTCAGTCCATAATCAGCTGGTTCTGAGGCAGGGTGGCATGGCACCGGGGCAACACTTCAAGGCAGCATCCAGCAAAAGCAGTCAGAGCAAAAAGGAGGAAGAGGAAGTCTCTCTTTTTCCTTTATATTGTACACAAGCCACCACCTCCATTATAGCACTCACAAAATCTCCCTGCCCTCCTCTTTCACAGGAGAGGGCCGTTTACAAAGTACGAACCCTGGCTCCCTGCTGAGTCTCTTAGTTAAAATTCTAAACGTCTCAAATTGATACAAGGTATCAACCATAACAAGAATATATACCTACCAATTTCTCTTTTCTATTTTCATTATTTGATATTGGTCCTTTTGAGCTATGTTTTAATTTTCTTAACTTTTCCAAATTCTTTTCCTTTTCTATTATTTTGTGTTACTTTGTGTATATTTTCATATTCCTCCAACAACTCTATTCAGTTTCTTATTCCTTCTTCCGGTGATTTAATATCAAAAATTTTTATTTTTTTATTTTTATTTTATTTTAAACAGAATAAAACCAAGAAAAATGAAACAGAATAAAGCCAATCAAAACAAATGAGTATAAGGACTCATAATGACAGAGGACTTCAAAACAATACAAAATCAAGAAGTTACTTTAATGTTTCTTGTCTTCAAAATAGCTGCAGTACCTTCGTACATAGTAAAAAGCAACCAAAACAGAACAGAATAGAACCAGTAAAAACAAAACAATGAATGCAATAAAGGACTTCAAAACAAGATAATAGTAAATCCAAAATGGCTACCATAATATATTTTTTTATCTTTGAAATTGCTGCCCATGCCATTGGATAGGTCCAGGGATTTAGCTCAGTGACATAAGTGCCTACTTGGTAAGCACAAGGTTGTAAGTTTGATCCTGGTACCAAAAAAAAAAAAAAAAAAAAATGGTAGCTCTATGCCATCAGATATAACAAAATCAAACAAAGCAAAACAATAAAACTCAGCCCAACAAAACGATGAAAATGATACAGGACTTCAAAATAATATAATAGAGAATTAATAATGGCTATGACCTTCAGAAGGAGATCCCCAATAGATGTCACATTGCTCACTATTATCCTCTGAACAGATGATCAGGCCACTGGCCCTAGACCTGACAAGTAATTAAAAAACCAAATACCATGAGCATCACATTGCATTTCACTGCAATAGCTGTCATTGCAGCCTGTGTTTCTCTGGATCAGCTGGTTGTTATGGGGCACAGGTGTGTGTGTGTGTGTGTGTGTGTGTGTGTGTGTGTGTGTATGTATGTGTTGGCTCTTCTTGTTTCCCAATCTGTGTGCGGGGAAAGGGCTGGTGTTGGACTGTTTCCTCTGCAGCAGCCTGTGCATGGTGCCGGTTCACAGGGAGGGCTTGCTTCTTGGTGAATTCTTGTTCTCTTGCCCCGCAGTCCATGAATTGCACTTACTCATGAGAAAAGGCTGAAGTCTAATATCAAAAATTTTTAAACTTTCCTTTAAAAATTTAAATACTATTTACTTATTTCATAGGTGCTGCTTTGCATATCTCCCCAAGGATACAAATGATAACTTCATTCAAATCTTTCTTCTTCTATAACCTCTTTCCTCCAACCAGCTTCTCCCCATCCTTTATTGTGTGCTTTGCCATTTATATTAGAAACTTTCCTTATTTATCTGGTGATCTTAGTTTCCCCTGTATCCTGAGAGAAGGACATTTAAGGGCTGATCAAAAACCCTATAGCTGTCTGAATACTGAAAATACTGAATACTGAAAACTGAATAGATTTGTCACTTGTGTGCATTGCTGTTGCGGATGTGTGTGTTCAGGGTGCTATATGATATTTATGTTTAATACTTGGATAACTGCAACATCTTTCATGGAATAAATGTATCGTATATAATTGTATCCTGAGTATAGTATATTAAATTTAAAGTTCTGCTGCTAGAAATAATTATGAGACAAACCTATTTTCACACATATTGGGTCATTGTCCTAGATGAACACTTATTATTTGGGTTTCTTAAGACAATACAGCAGGGCATGTAATGTTCTTGTTGGCCCTCTGTGATGGCCATACTGTGGTGAAGTTATTTTTTCTCTACAAACAGGACACTCCTTTTTGTGAGGTCACATCAATGAGTATGGATCTCTCTGTACAGATGTTCTCGGATCTTAATTTCATATGCTACAGCTTTGTTCTATTGTTCAGCTCTGTAGAGGAAGATATTGTTCAGCTCTATAGAGATGATACTTTTTTAGAATACCTAAGAATGTCAGCAATAGAGAAATTTAACATTAGAAATTGAAGGCTCCATGCTACTGGGATTTTAAAAATGTTGAGAATTATAATGATCAAAAGTGATATGGGAGCTAAATATATTGATACTTTCCCTAGTCAGCTTACTGAGACAATAATAGGATGGGTCTACAAGAAAGTTACTCTTGAAATATTTTTCCCTAATGAACTACACAAACAAAATTAACCTATTTCTTTCAGTTTTGGAACTCCATGACAATGTACCTCTAATTTATCTCTGCTACATTCTGGTAATATATCTCTGATTTTGTTTCTGTTTAATTTTGCAAAATATTTCTGATTTGTTTCTTATTTATCATGTTTCCTGGGGCAACTGACAGCAGAAAACAAATAAATGGGTGAAATTGAACCTATTAATTTGCTTATTCAAAGGAATTATTTTACCCATTTCATGGGTCAAATTGTGTTTCCCTAAACAGAATATGTTCCAGTCTCAATTCGTAGTATTTTAGAATTTGACCCTGTTTGGAAATAAGTTATTTACAGATATAATCAAGTTACAATGAGCCATTAGAGTAAGTACTAATCCTGTATATCCAATATCCCATAAAAGGAGAAAGCTGGAATGCACAGACAGACATATGTAGAAAGAAAATGACATAAAGAAATGTGATAACATGCCATTGTGAACCAAAGAGAGAGGCCCAGAGCAGATAATTTTCTCACATTTCTTAGAACCAATGCTGATGACATTTTGATTTTGGAGCTCTGGTTTCTATAACTAGGAACCAATAAACTTCTTTTTCTTTTTTTTTTTTTTAAAAATCTCATTTGTGGATTTTTTTGGTTTGATTGCCCTAGCAAAGTCCCATAAGACTGAGTATTTGAATTTGGGGAGCCTGATGTTTTTCAGTTCTTTATATGTTCTAGATGTAACTCCTTTGTCTGAGGGACAGCTGGCTAAAATTCTTTCCATTCTGATAAAAAAGGGAATAAACCCAATTCCTATATCTAAAAAAAAGTCACTTAATTTGATCTATTCTGTTTGTCCACTTCACTGAGCCATAGGTCTGGCTGAAGAAAACTTTTATTTTTAGAATATCAAATGGAATTGTATGAAATAGTAGTTTCCCAAGCTTCAATATCAAGTATTAAGATACTTTATAACTGCTAGTTTTCTCTCATTTCTGAATGTAGAAAAATAATCTCATTAGAAATGTTTTTTAAAAAATGTTTGTGAACCTATTCAAACATGAGCTTCTGGGTCCTTCCTGGATTGTAGTGCTAAAGTTAATTACAAACCCAATACTCCTGCTGAGTTCTGCTTTTCTTTTCAAATCAGGCTGGAAGGTCTATTATGGTTAAAACAGAACAGAATGGAACAAGACAAAACAAAACAAAACAAAACAAGAAATGACAATCACTATTGGTATGAGATAAAATTACTGATGAATATTTGATGAATATTTGACAGCATATGATGTCAAACTCCAAGGAGCGCTTTCCTCCTTCAATGATGATGGCATCATAGTGTGATAGCAGGATGGTAATCATGGCACATTGCACATCACTGCTTACAGGGAAATGACTCACTCCACTATTAGTTGCTGCTTAGATGGGGACCTGGCTACCATTGTGGACTGATATCTTCCTGTTTATGTCTTTTCCTGAATTATGAGCAAAGCAGATGGAGGCTCAGTTTCTTTAGAAATTGCACTGTGTGTTTTTCATTTTAATGGGAACCCTTGGTAAATTCAAAACTAATATTTTACAGTGGCACTTGATATGCACTGACATGTCATCATGTCATACACAGCTAGCCAGGACTTAAAGGGAACACCAGAGCCATCCCCAGAGTCTCCAAATAGCTTTGGAATGAGCATTATGCATGAATAGATGGGGCTGTTTTGCCTGTGTGCTGGCCATTTTTTACTGACCTTGTTTGGAGCTGAGTATGCTGCAGGCACCCTTAAATTGATGCCTGTGACAGGTTCCCAGCTGAGTAGTCAAACAGCCAAATTTGCTGTAAGTTCTTTTTCTTTTCCTTCTGGCCCATTTGCCAGCTAATAATAGTTACTGTTATTCTTTCATTTTACTAGTGATGGAACAGTCACTTTTTTATCCAGTACTTTCCACTTTTCAGCCAAAAGTAGTCCAATTTGGGGCAAAAATGATTGTGAAATATAGGAATTTAAATTTGGCAAGTCTTTTTGTTGTTAATTATGGTTTAAGGCATATCCTTATCCCTATCATAATGAAGTATTATTTAGAATTGGTACTATTTTTGGTGGGGTCTGTCTGCTGTTACAGTGTTCAAATTGGTCCCCCTTTCACAAACCCCTCACTTTTTAATTCTCTTAACACACAAATGTAGGTCAAGCATTTTAAAACATTTTTCAGCTTCAGGGTGTCAGCTTCAGAGGGCAATGTGGTTTATTTTTCAGTCACATCTACCTATTTCCATCGGGATCTTAGATTGAAGATTTCCTCTAGTTTTCCTTTTTCTCTTCTTGTCTCCTTACATGTTCGATGTGGGCAACTTTATCTATTCTCTTTGCTCTTATATATGTAGTCAACATCTAGATCCATATCTCCAATACCTATTCTCCCTTCTAAACTCCAGACACATAGTTACAACACACCTTGTAAAGAACATTCTAGATGCCACAGATATGTTGTAGTTAGCATGTCCAAACCAAATTTGGTCTGGTTTCCCTGAAAACACGCCTCATCTCAAAGACTGTTCCTCCAATATAGAATTGCCACTTCTCCAGCCTCCCAAACTAGAACGTCTAGTGCATACTTAGCATCCCTTTCGCCTTCACCCATCATATGCATTACCACCAATATCTATTGAGCCTCACCTCTTTATTCTGTTTTTTTCTGCTTGAACCCCCATCACAATTGCTTTAATGTCCCTGTTATCACTTGTCTGGATAGTTAAATAGTGTCGTGTTTCATTATTAATGCTTTCTTTTGCAATTCTCCAACAACAACACTCTTTCCCAGTTACCTTTCCTCAAGAAATCAGATCACTTCGATGTCCTTCTCAGAATCTGGTAAGTTCTGCTTTTCGCATCAACTGCCTAAGACGGATACATAAGGGCATTTGCAATCTCAATGGAAATTTCAGTGTTGCCTCCCTCCAGCTAGAACTCCACCTCTCCCTATGTTGATTAGATTTTATTCCCTACATGTAAGATTTTTTTTTTTGTGTGTGTGTGTGTTTTGGTACCGGGGATTGAACTCATGACCTCATGCTTTCCAGGCTGCTGAGCTGAATCCCTGGCCCTATAAGATGTTTTTTTAATTCACAATGATTTTTGCAAATCTTGTGTCTCCTCTCTTGCTGACTGATAGCATTAAGAGTTCATTTTACAGAATTAGAAATCAAAAGCCTCACAACGATCCTGAACTTCCTCTCCTTGTGTACCTAGCCAAAACCAGCTCACATCATTACCTTAAACATAACTTAAATATGCTCACAACTCTCTAATTCACACTCTACCTGGTAAACTACTATGGGTTTTCTCCTGACTTCCTATATAAATCTCTTCAATGATTTCCCTGCCTTTGGTCTTGCTTCTTTTCCATTCTGTCTATCACATGTGCTGACCACTGGAATGCATAGTTTATTATGCCCTCTGCATGGTTTAGATCTAGAATGCCTCCCAAAGGTCTCACGTACTGTGAGGTGGAGCTTTTGGAAGATGGATTTGGGGGCACTGTAAGGGTCAGTGTATCAACACACTGATAAATCCATAGCGGAATGGACCATTAGGAAATGGAGCCTGGACAGAAGAGAGGTGTCACTGGAAATGTGATCTGGAAGGATATGTTTCCCGCCCTAACTCTTCACTTTGCTCTCTGCTCCTGACCACCATGATGTGAGCAGCTTTTCTCTGCCAGACCCTTGCACCATGCTCTTCCTTTTTGGAGTGAGGAGATCATCAGCTCAAAATGTGAGCCAAAGTAAAATGTCTCCTCTTTTAAGTAGTGAGTATGGGGTATTTGGTTCCAGAGATGAGAGACTAAGACAGCCTTTATGAAACGTCTCCGAGTTTCCACAGATGTAAGAATAAAACCCAAGCTTCGGAAGTTGGGTCCTGCCCCTACTCTGCTCTCTGCTGCATGTCTGTCCACTCTGCCTCTGGCCCAGTCTCTATACTTTAGCCATACTCGATTCTCTCAACTTCTCCCTCTTCACTGCCAAATCTTCATTCAGATGGGTCCTTCTCCCTGAGACCATCTTGCCCTTTCTCTGCATCTAATTTCTCTCTGCACCTAACTTCTATTTCACTTTTAGTTCTCAACTAAAATTGCCTCCCCAAGTCATCTTTTCCACTGGCTAAGGCAGGCTTGTATGTTTGACATAGTGGCCTCCTTTCCCCCTTTCCCCTTTCAGACACTAATTATGATTTAATGTAATCATCTATTTAACTGTCTCACATTTCCTCAGCTATAATGTGAGGTAAAGGAGGCTTTCTTGCCTCTTGTTATACACTAAGGCTAGCACAATGCTTGGCCATAGCTCACGTTTGATAAATAAATACTTACTAGCTTTAGGGAGACACATGGAAACTTTCAAATAACACTTATATAAAACATGTTGAACAATGAATAACGAGTCAAAACTCTTCTCCTGAACTGAAATACTCTTTCCTCCTCTTACCTGAATGATCAATAATCCCTCTTGAAGAATCTGTTCAAATGTCATGTTTTGTTCTAGGGCCTTGCCAAATACTTTCACCTTTTTCTCATTTATGAACTCTTTTCTACATGCAAATTAACTCTATTCTGGCTTTACATTGCTGATAGCACAAATGTCTGTTATGAAACATTACAGTGTACTGGAATTATTTGTTTATATGAGCTTTCCAAAATAGTGAGATCTAAGATTAATGGTCATTTGTTTTCAGTTTCCAAGAATCTGGTGAGCAGAGTTCCTAGCTTGTTATAGGCATCAAACCCGAGGATGGATGAATGAATGAGTGCAAAATTAGTGAATTCGTATCAAATTTTGAACTCCTTTGTTTTTTTCACATCCTTATCAACTACCTCCTTCCTCTCTCAAAAATGGGAGTTCTGGGCTGCTTACTCTACCAAATAAATCAAATGTGTCTTTGCTCATGTGACATTGATTTGCTTCCTTGTGCCTTTATACACATCATTTCACCCACTTGTCTTCCTTCCCATGTCTCCTGTATAACTCCAGTGGAAATTCTTAACCTACGTTTAAACCAGCCCCTATTATAGCTATTTACTTGTTAGAGATTTTTTACTCCTCTGTCTTCTGTTTACATAAAGGTTTTGCTTATACTTTGTTTTCTTACACTTTTTTTCTTGGTAAATTTTTTTAAGGTGCTTTAAAATATCCTAAAAATTTTTGTTTTCCAAAGGTTAGTTGTACCTATGTGTTGACCAATAAAATAATTTGCAAAACTCAATGATTTAAAGAAAAACCTGCTTTAAAAATATTACTTACATCATATGTGTATTGTGGATCAGGTAGAGCTATTTTCCACTTTGCTTTATGTTGGGATCCAAACTGATAGTACAGCTACTATTTGATTCACTACTGATCATTACAGGGGAACAGAGTACAGGAAGTTATACCATGATTCTTAGAACTTCATCTAGGAGTGGGTCTGCTCATCTGTTGAGTCATTTCTCCATATCTAATTGCCAGGAATTGGGAATGTGACATTTCTGAATCCTGGGAAGAACGCTAATGATCACTTAAGACTTCTATTCATTTTGAAGTTTCATATAGGTTCTAATTCAGGATTTTGAGCACAGAGGTAATCAGTAAATGCTGACTCTTTGCTTGGCCTAAGGTATATTCATTTCATAATTCTGACTAGACTTGATTTTGTACGGTGATTCTCTTGTAGGTAAAACCCAAGCTCTTCTAAAGCAAGAAAATGAACTGCACCCAAAATGCAAAGGCAAAAAATACTTTGAATGCTTCAGCACTGTCTGAACTTGGCAGTGATAAAGACTTCACTAATAGTGCAGATGAACTTGATATTGTGGCCCTATTTTAAAAAGCACTAAATCCTCCCTGCTGGAGATAATTGATGAAATGGCTATATCTCAAAGTTTCTCTGGCTGCCACTAACAATGTTAAATTAGATAACTAGCAGCAGCATTTTGAGGAGATGGAAGCCATCTGATACCAGAGAAGAGAAAATAGAAACAGATAAAAGCATGAGAATTCTGAAAGCTATTGTGTGAGTTTTCTGAAGTTTAAGCTGTACTACCTTGAGTAGTTGAGTTGCAGAGATAATGAGCATGGAAATGTCTGCTTGACTGGGAAAAGTGATACACATGTGGGAGGATAAGCACAATGTGAAGAGAAAACCCCAAAGGTGTCTGTTATATGTTGTGCCCTGCTCTGTTCCTGTGTCCAGTAAATTACATAAGAAAGAAAACTAGGGCAATACAGTATACTGAAGGATTAAAACCCCCAACTCCATTTAAAATTTTTTATTATTTTAAAGATAGTAGAAATACCACAGAACAAGACAGAACAAAGCCAATTGAGACAGTGCAGTGAATCTGGTACAGAACTTCACAGCAGGTTACCGGGATAACAATAGGTACCATAGTATATCTCACTATCTTCACAATAGTTGTCTAGTCAATTAGGTATAGCAAAATCAGACCAAAGGCAGAACATTATAAAATCAATCGAAAAAGAATATTGAATAAAGTAATTAATCATAATTACTTGGTCATTTTTATTTGGTCATAATTATTTGGTGATTCGTGACCAAATATCATTATATAATAATGAAACAAAAGTGAGAACAACACTTGCTTTCGAAGAGAAGACAGAGGAGACCCCCCATATTTGCTATATTGCATACAGTCATCCTGCCAAAAGATGCTCAGACCTCTGTCCCCAGTTGCTAATGGGAGGGGGGGAGTTTGGGATGTTTGATTCCAAGCCCGCGCACCGGTAGGCTCACAGGAGACACTACTGGATCTCTTCCTGGCTCACGCCGGAGGAAGGCGCTTACCAAGAGGGTGGTGGGAGAATTGCTTCTTTGTGCTGCCTCCTGGGTTCCACCATGGCTGTGGGAATGTACCTTAACAAAGTGTTGCCTCACAGGGTTTCTGTGATGATTAATTAAGAGAAAGAGTGAAACAAATTTTGTTTTTGTTTTACTTCTAACACTCATTTAATGCTCAATAATGCTGTTATGATTATTGTACAATCTTTTTTATTTTTAAAGAGCAAAACAGAAAAAAGGGTAGAAATAATATAGAATTTAAAAAAATAACAGTAAGAAATCAACACTAGTTAATTTATTGCACATTGTTATCTTAGAAGTAGTTGCTCATTACAAAATCAGTGCATAAAAAATGAACAATGACAGCACAAACTATTATTTTCGATAAACTAAAAGAGAATTAGTAATATGGTTATCTGTCTTGTACACTTATACATACAGTTATATGTGTATATCTACAAGTTCTTTCCTTTTGAGCACTTTCTTTCCCTTTCATTATTACAATATCTATTGTACATGTTGGATATTATTATTCTTTCAGTTTTTTATCAACTGAATAGTTGAAAAAGATATGGTATTTTTATACTATGGAATATTACTCAGCTACATAAAAGATGATCTTACAGCTTTTATAGGTAAATGGAAGCAACTTGAGACCATACTCATAAGTGAAATAAATCAGACTCACATTTGTAAATATTGTATTGTCTCTCTAGTGTAAAATAAATAAATAATATTGTACAATCTTTACATTCTTTTTTTTTTTTTTTTGGTACTGGGGATTGAACTCATGACCTTGCACTTGCCAGGCAAGTGCTTACACCACTGAGCTAAATTGCAAACCCAAACTTTACATTTTTATGGTTATTATTTTTTAAAAGATAGTGTGGTATTTATTTTATTTCAGTGACACAAAAATTAATGCTTTCACTTTGATAGACAAAAAAGAATAGAGGAATTTTAAATTGTCCTTCAAAAAATCAATATTATCCAGGCTGTCATTTGTGAACAATTATTATGCTATGAAATCAGTTTAATAAGTCATGACTAGTATTTAAAATGCAAAATAGAATAAAAACACAAGTATACATTTTACACTCTAAAAACAAATACCTTTTCCATTAAAATTTATCTCATATATGCAGTTTACATCTTTGTTACTGTGTGTATACAGGTTTAAAATGTGAAATGTATTTCTTACTGTGGACAGTGGTCATAAAATCTGCAAGTCATAATTCTGTATATGGATATCAGCTTATGGAAGACTTCATTCCCCAAAGTATATTGAGTTGACTTTTTTTGAAATTAATTTTCTACAAATGTTCTTATTAAGTACTTTTTTTTTTGAGACAGAGTCTTACTATGTACTTCAGGCTAGTCTTGAATTTTGTGATTAAAGCTGGCCTTGAACTCGAGGTGATCCTCCTGCCTCAGCCTCCTGAGTGTTGGGATTACAGGTATGTGCCACCATGTCTGGCTTATCAACAGCATTTGACTCACAGAAGTATAAAATACTAAAAATGATGACGTGGTGGATGTACAGGATTTGGGGGTTCAGATAAAGGAATGGGTTGGGGGAAATTTCTCCCTGTTTCCTTTTACATCTCTAAATCTGGTGAGGTTACTTTTATAACAGCACAAACTGCAAAAAAAAAAAAAAAATTCAAATATAAAAATGTGAGCATGGGGCCAGGGATTTAGCTCAGTGGCTTAAGTGCCTGCCTGACAAGCACGAGGTCGTGAGTTCAATCCCCAGTACAAAAAAAAAAAAAAAAACATGTTTCTGAAATCAAAATGAAACCTGTCTCATTTAATCTGGCAGTTCAGCTAGTGTGTTGATTTGTACAACTTCCATTGTTTGATGACCTAATCACCACTAGATCCCAAGCTTTGAATTTATAAAGCTAAGCATTTCCCAAATATGAAACAAAAGCAGATGATATATAAGAAGTAGTATACCACGATAGATCCCAGAAACAATTTTCTTTTCTGGGTTTACAATTGTGTAAGTGTGTGCAGTGTTCTAATTCTACAGGCCTCCTCTTCCTCAGAGTGTGAAAGAATAAGAGAGACCCCACACTTATTTTTTGTTCATTTTGGGCCTTGAATTCATTGCTCAGTCATGGGTGACACCCTGAAGCACCATTTACTGAAGGCATCCTGCCAACTCAAGCTATTCACTCAGAGAGAATACAGTAGTCCATCATTAGCAAAATCTGCTGCATTTCCCCAGCTCTTCCCCAAGGATGCAGCTTTCTCCCCAGCCCCAACACTTGGTGCCTGTGTTGTCGTATGTACTTTTCCTACCTCCTTGTACTTTTATTGGTGTTTGCAAACCATTCTCACTGCATCTCTTGGGAATGAAAACTGAGCTTTGGTTCTCCTGTTTTCAGAGTCCACGCCATGTGCATCACCTCTCCTTGTTGTGGTTGTTACCAAGTCATGGGTCAGTTGGAGTTTGAAGGTTTTTCTCTGCTCACTGTTAGTCTCTCTGAATCACATTTGTTATCCCTCTTAGCTATTGGATTATTCACATATATAGACAGTCCCTGACTTACCATGGGGTGATTTACAATTTTAAACTTTACCATGTTCTAAAACTCACTCGTTCAGTAGAAACAATACTTTGAATTTTGCATTTGTGTCTTTCACCGGGCTAGCAATAAGAGGCATGATACTCTCGGTGGTTGCTGACAGCTATGTACAACTCCATTCAGATGATCAGGAAGGTAAAAATTTCATACTCTGTAGTATACGTTGTTGCTAAGTTATGATGTCTGGCAGGTTAGGGTTATAAAGTGCATTTTTGACCTAGCATACTTTCAATTTATGATGCATGTAGAAGAGCATCTTCTGATAATCTTCCGATCAACTGGTCTCCTGGTTCCTAGCCTTCTATCCTTACACTGTTTTGTCCCCACCGCCACCTCATCATCACTTTGTAGACTTGGTCTTAATAGCAACTGTAACCTCAACTGTCAGTTTTAAACAGTCTATCCCTTGATACTCATTTTTAATATTGCATCATGATATTCATACATAAATAATCACTGTTTGATAAATAGTGTTTGTTTCATGTCTCTATGAAACTTAGTTTTTTGTACCCACATTTCACATGCATTCAAACTACTTTTGATGTATTTGGTTATGTTTAATAGATAGTACCATAATGGCTTATAATTAAACTACAGAGGACAATGAATGCCTTCTGGAATCTCTTCCATCTTTACCACTACTTTATATAATCTGATTCAAAATCTGTGCCCATCAATTTATGTAAGTGCTTTCCTATACAGTCAAAAAATTTCCTCCATTGGTATTATTTTATTTTCATCATTTCCATGAACTCTGCATTGGAGACTCAGGTACCCTAATAACAGTTGCTGTACTTGAGGATTTGTTTGGTTGATTTATGAGATTTAATTTCATTACTTTAATAGTTTGTTGCAGCACACACATGTAAATATCACCTGATAAATGCTGCTTCTTTTGTAGCAAATTAGGAAATTACCAATTCATTGTATCATTAAACATTTCCTGAATGTTTTTGTTCTCTCAAGAAAAATGAGAGAATGCATGTATTCTGCAGTCTTTACTATAGCTTTTGCATTCAATAGTAAAACAAATATTGAAATTCACTAACTCAGCTATTATTTGGAATAACCAATTATGAGTTCATTCTATTGTAGTTATTTTAATAAAAATATAATCAGTTCAAAATACTTGGCTTGATCTTTTCATTTAGAAAGGAGATTATTTTTCACTCTGGTAGCTGCATTAATTTGTCTTGCTACTAGAATATAATTAAGTAAATTAATTCCTTCAAGATTTTCTCAAACACCTACTTGTGCAAGTGAAGGTGATAAAAAACAAAGATGTTTAAGCCATGTTTTCTGTGCTTCAGCTACTTGCAAACTAATGATGAACTAGGACTGAGTCAGTAGTTAACCGCACTGCAAGCATTTTTGGTTTTTGCTAACATTTCAAATAGCATTGATGGTGGCAAACTGGCTGCCTGTTCACTAACCAGTTTCCCTCCAACTTTGGAATTAGCTGGATCATATTTCATATTTTTAATGTTCCCTTGAAAGTATCTGAGGACCTATGATTAAGTCCTGACCAGTGTAATGTGCACTTAAATTGTGTATCCCCCTTTTAGATCTGATCCATAATACTTCATATGATCCTTTCTTTTTTCTGCCATCTGTTGGCTGAATGACTAAGCTTCCTGGCTATCTGCAAGCTATACACTGAAGATGGCAGAGCCTCTGTTAGCTTAGATTCCTCAGTGACTGACTGAAGCTGAATCAGCCTCTTGACCCCTGCTGAATAAGGAACAAATCCATACATGTTAGAACAGTGCAGTTTTAAGGTTTATCTGTTAGAAATTCTAAATTTAGAATAACTAATGCATTTAATGATCAATCTCAGAATCAAGAGTGTCCTTTCATTTTATGAGAAAATGAGGTGCATAATATTTGTGAGATACATCAGTATGGAAGCTCAGTATGAACTTGGTCATACAAATGAAAACTACCATGAAATCTAAGATTTGCAAACTTCTTGCTGTTGTTTACTAAAAACTATGAGGAGAAGAAAAAGGGATTGAGGTTACAGTAGGATTTTGGTTGGGGATGGGAATGTTAGAAGCATAGCAAATGATTTTTGTGATGTTTCACGTTCTCTGTATGTTCAAATACCCATGGGTAGGGCTCCCTGTTGACTTTTGGCTGCCCTTATTAATTGCAAGAGAGGATGGAATTAATGAGCTTTTAATTCATAACTTGAAGAGTGCTTAATTAAATAAACTTTGTTGGTGGGCCCCAGCTGATTCTACATTTCAGTTCTGATATCAAGATTTCTGCTTTATTTTTTATATAGTTAAGATTTAAAACACTTACTTTCTAGTCTAAAACTATAATTAAATTTTCTAAATGCTGTATATAAGTCGACTTGGAAAGCTGAATGTCTCAAGTGGCATTGACAAGTTTATTGTTATGTATACATTATTCACTGAAGAATTAAAGTGACTTGGTTGTACTCCAAGAGAGGAAAATATAATCCGTCATTAAATATGCGACATTTAATGATGAATGCTCCGAGCATCAAGGAAAAATGGCATCTCTTAGACTCAGTCAATAATTCAGAATCATGCTACATTATAAATTTATTCATACTTAAATGGCTTTTTGATAAAGCATTTGGTTTCTTTTCTCTGAATTTCTAACAGTTCTCCTTTTCTAGTTACTGACAGGAGAGACATATGTTTTCATTATGGCACATTTTTACAGAAATATATATGCGTATGACTTTTCAAAAAGAAAGAATATATATTGAAGGTAAAATTTAAATTACTTGGATGTCAGAAAGTCTTGATTTTATTTTTAACATTTGATTGATAATTAACTGGTTATAGAAAAATGGGTTCAAAGTGATTTTCCCTGAAAACCTCAAAGGAATTGTGACATTGTTGTAAACATTTGGAGTTCATATGTAAAGAAACCTGTCCCAAGGTCCAAATCTCCAATCTTAGACTTTGTTTTTTGTATTTATAGTTCTGAAACTTTATGAGAATATTGCCAAGTATGAATCATTACTTATTTTTTGACACTCATATGGCATTTTCTCTGTGTGTGTGTACGTGTGTGTGTGAGTGTGTATGTATATATTTAAAGTCTGGGAAGTTGTCATCATATTTCAGTGTCATTTTGCCATTTTATTCATGTCCTGGTCTTTCCTTTTTGTAACTGCTGTCAAGTCGTGCTTTTTTTTTGTTTTTTCCTCCATATTTTATAACTTTTTCCCTTATAGTTTCTCATTTTGCTTGATGCTCTTGCAGAGTTTTTTGTTTTATTTCCTATGTCATCTTAAAGCATTCTGTTTGTTAAGCATTTGTATTTTACCTTCAGCAAATGTGTTCAGTTTCTAAGTACTCCTTCCTGGGTTGCTCCTTTTTCTGGTAATAATATATTCTTGCTTTGCTATGGCAGAGCACTTTGAATCTTAGATTAGAATTATTCTTTTCTATTATGGTGTCATTTTTGTCCCCTCTGTTTCTAACATTTTATTTTAGACAGAACAAAACAAAAACAAAATGAAACAGAACAAAGCCAATCAAAACAAAACAATGAGAGCAATACAGGACTTCAAAACAAGATAATAGAAAATCAACAATCGCTACCATTATGCCTCATTTTATCTTTAAGATAGCTGTCCATACCATAAGACATAACAAAACCAAGCAAAACAGAACAGAATAAAATCAAAAAACAAAACCATAAAAGTGATACAGGATTTCAAAACAAGATAATAGGAGATCAACTATGGCTACCATAATATATCTTGTTATCTTCGAAATAGTATCAGACATAATAGAATCTAACAAAATAAAAGAGAATAAAACCAAATCAAACCACACAATGAAACTGATACAGAACTTCAAAACAAGGTAATAGGAAATTTACAATGGCTACCACCTTCCCTTTTTAGACATTTCCTCTCCTTTCACCTTTACAATATCTATTGTACATTTTGGAGCTCACTGATTCCTTCAGCTTTTTATCTTTAATTTTAAAGGGTATAAAGCAGAGCAATAAAACAAATAAAGGCTCCTCCTGTGAGCCACTCGGAGAGTGGATCTGGGAGAGCAAGGAAGTAAAGACCCTGCCTGTGAACCATCCGGAGTGCAGATCGAGGGGAGCCAAAATGGAAGCAAAGCCTTCACCTCTGAGCCAGCCTGTGAATGGGCTGGGTAGAGGAGAGCAGCCCTGCACTGTGAGCAATCAGCTGATTTGTAGGTGCTGTATTGTTTCATTGACTTTGCAAGCCTAAACCCGAGCAACTATTTAGAGGACAATATGCAGTATAGTAACTGTGGTGGATTTCCTATTGCCATTTTTATTTCATATTGGACAGACCTTATTCTTGTTCATCTTGAAATTTTTCCTTATGCTATTAGTTTTCCATAAAAGCAGGTGTTTTGGTTCCCTTGCATGTGTCTTGACATTCTTGCTTTGCTTATTTTAGATCTTTCTAGTACAAGTCTTTTCCCATGAAAGAACTTTGCCTGTAGACTCATTATATGTGGATGGTCTGTAATACAGTAGAGGATGGGAAACAAGTTGATAGAAATTGCCCAATAAAGGAATACTGTTTTCAGGAACGAAGGGCTTTAGTGTATTTTACTCTCCAATAGATTGACCACACTTCCCCGTTTGCCATTGCAATGTCATAATTAGTGCCTCCCCTTTATTCCCTAAAGAAGATAGATTTACATGATAACTTACACAGAATCTTATCCCTAAATGGAGTGGTCTTTTGTTCCCCTTGTTTCAAGAATTTTGTGGTGGTTCTGAGTTACCACAGGCTCTATTTTGTATCTCTAGTTTTATGGTGCAATTTTGAGCTCTTTCTAACCAAAACTAGGCAGTTAGAATGAATTTTGATTCAGATGGACAAAATGCTATCAGTTCTCCTCTGTATGCAGGGGAACTGGAGAGAAGCCCTGGCCCAGCTGTATCCCTAGTGCTTTTCATGGTTTCAGACTCAAGAGCTCTCACTTGTTCTACTCACTATGATTTCAAATACAGAATGTCTTTGGGGGATTTTCTCGGAAAAATTTCTTACTTCTCTGTAGCAGTCTCCTATGCTCATTTAGGGTTTTAGCAGCCTTATTTTGTTTTACATCAATATAATCTCATGGGCTATGTTCATGTATTGGTTTTCTATTGCTGAAAAACAAATTACTGAAACCTTAGCAATTTAAAACAACACCCACTTATTATCAATGCTTTCTGTAGGTCAGAAGCCTGAGCTCTTGACTGAAAGTAAGAATGAATTAAATGTGTTCCATGTTGGGTTCTCATCTGGAAGCTTGATTAAGGAGGAATCTATTGTGAACTTACATAGTTTACTAGCAGAATGTGGTCCCCTGGAGCAGACTGGGACCCCACTTTCTTCCTATTTGGTTTCTCTAGAACATGCCTCTCTTACAACACAGTAAAAAAACCAGCTGGTTAGGTCAAATACATATAAGATACACTCTCCTTGTTCATTCAATATCAAATGACTAGGAATCTTAATTGCATCTGAAAAATTCATATAGAATCATCTAATTGTGAGCATATTATGTCATGCTTTCAGCACTATACTATAGAAGATGGGATTATACAAGGTGTTTACACTGGATAGCAGAAATCATCACTCACTTTTAGGATTCTGTCTACCACAGACCCAGAGGGATTTGGCTTTGAGAAGATGATATGCAAGCAGGAAATTGGCTAGTAAATGCCATCAAGATTTACAGTTGTGAGAGAAGTAGACAAACAAAGGCAGAAAAATAGCAAAGCAGAAATGAGGCAGAGAAGGATGGCTAGAATCTCTAACATAGATTGATACACTATATTGTTAATAGTGCAGCAGGATTTAAAACCCACATTACTCACACCACTCTGCTTAGATGTATTATGTTCTGATCCAGTCATTCTACCTGTACTAGATTAGAGGGCACAGACAGTTATCCCCCAAATAACAGGATATAGTATGGTAATCATCCTTAATTTCCTATTAACTTAATCTAAAGCTCTGTATAACCTACACTGTTTTACCATGACTGATAGTAATCGAATCTGGATTATTAGATCACTGTTTTGTATTGATAGATTTTATTCAAAGCTGTTATGATTGATAGTATCAAGTCTGAGAGTACAGGCAACTGCACTTAAAATGACAAGATTCACTAGAATATCCACTATAGTTTGATTATTACCTGCCTTTGAAGTTTTGTACTGTCTACAATGTTTTATTTTTACTAATATTGTTATGTACTGCTATATTCAATTATACTGCAATATTCAGTTATGCCTGATGATATAGACAATTCTCTTGATAATAAGAAACAACACAGTAATCATTGTAGATCACCTTGTACTGTGGTTTTATACGACTTTTTGGTTTCATGTTTTTATAGGAATTTGTTTTGTTTTGTCTTGCTATGTTTTGTTTTTCCCTCTAATACAGAAAGGATAGGAATACATGTAGAGACTTATGCATGCGTAGCTGTTTACAGTTTCACTGTTTGAATATCTACTATGTATGCTTTAATTTTTTAACTTGAACAACTATTTCTAAGAGGACAATATGTAATTTATCAACTAGTGATTTCTTATTGTTTATCTTCATTTTTTTGAAATTCTGTATTATCTCTACCCTTTACATGCTTTTGTTTCTCTTCAAATAAAAAAAAAGATATACAGTTGTGGTGAAAGTAATAGAAGCATCATGGAATGAATGGATGGGCTATTGTTTAGTCATTAATAAGCCTTAGTCTCACAGAATGACCCTTTGGAATTGGACTAATTTGGATTAAGAGGTCTTGTTTTAATACCCTTGGCTAATAATTGGATTCAAGCTCTCCTAGGAATCTGGTCTATAAGCTTCACAAAAGCCAGGAGTATACATTCTCCCTTCTTATAGGAGGGCCTGGGATGCACAGTGCTGCATTCATCACATGGTCTTATTTTCTTTATTGTATTCTTGGCATTTATCCTTTAATCTTACATAGTTATATTTATCATAGTCAGTTTGTGTTGCTATTATAAATTACCAAAGACTAGGAGGCTTAGACAATGAATATTTATTTCTCACAGTTTGGGATTCTGAGACCAGGTTTCCAGCATGATTGAGTTCTGAAGAAGACTACCTTCCAGATTGCAGATAGCTGACTCCTCCTTAGCAAAAAGACAGTGGTTAGCTCTCTGGCCTCTCATCACAAGGGTACTAGTCCCATTCATGATGGTTCTACCCCATTCACTGAATTACTCCCAAAGGCCACAGTTCCGATTACCATCACATTGAGGTTTAGATTCTACCAGATGGATTCTGGAAGAAATATAAACATGCAATCCATAACACTAACTGATGCATGTTTTCTACTCTTTACCTAATTCCCATCACCACAGTAGAATTTAGCATCCATATGAGGAGGATTTTTGCCTATCATACTGCTTAATCCTTAGATCCACTTAATATGAAATAAATATTTGCTGATTATATGAAGGTGTTGGTTTTCTATAGTCCAATACAAAAGTTAGTAAGAAAAACTTTTTGTCTTTTGAGATTATTCTTTTTATATATCTTTCTTTTCATTTCACTGGGAATATGAGAGCTCAGGAAAGTATTTAGTCATCTATCTTGAATTAAAAGCTTCCTGGTCTGTCTTTCTTGATCTCTGTCATGTTCCCTTCACCATTCTGACCTTCATGATCTCCTTATTCACTGTCTCTGACCTTCATGACCTGTGTTCCCCCTGCTTCCTGTCACATGCAGCTAAGTCCAGCCCCTAGAAAAGAATTCTGTCCATAGAGTGCTTTTAGTGTTAGATCCAAGCTCTTCCCAACCATTCCTGCTTAGATCCTGTCACAGCATCCCAATTTTTGTGAAACCCAATTTCTACAAATGAATCTCCTCCTTCCTCTCCCTCTCCTCCTTCTCCCTATCCCTCTCCCTCTCCCTCCCCTTCTCCTCCTCCTCCTCTTCTTTGTCTTCCCACCCCCAGGCCTGAGTCCATGTTTAGAAAGCTGGTCTGGAGTTACTGTTCTAGTTCTTCTATTTTAAATAGAACAATTCTAAATATTATGACCGTACTTGTTAACACTAATTAAGACCTATCCATATATAGAATTGACAATATGCTATCATTAGTTCTTACAAGGATGCTTTAAAGGAGATCATCATTCTCCTAATATAGAGGAAGAAACAAGCTGGGAAGTTCCCTGAGAGCTTAACATGAATTACCTAAATTAAGGAGATAGGAAATAATGCTTCAAAATCAGTCTTAACTCACCTTAAGACCAATGATCTTGCTCATTATGCAGTCTCATTCTGCATTTCTCTAAGGTGGGCAAGCAATTGTTTATTTTTTTTCTAAGAAAGAAGTTCTCACAATTCCTATTATTCAGTGCTTCCTACATTTCAAGTTCAGCTGCGATGAGATGCTCATTAGAGCTAAGCCCTTCATCTCCTTGGAGCCAGAAGAATAGTCTTGGCTGACAATACCAAACTCCTCTAAAGCTATATAAAAACTGCTCTTTATGAATATCATCATCACAAAATGATCTAAAAATTCTTTGAGAGGTCACAGGTGAGTGAAAGATCAGAGAGATCTACTTTTTCCCTATATTTGTTTCTGTAATGCTAGTGTTACTATCTCCTAATATTTATACCTGAGTGCATCACACTATTTGTATCTATCTGAATACTTTCTGGTGTAATTATTTTGTATTATTCCAAGATTGTAGGAACTTCACCAATTATTGGTTGAAACAAATGGTACAATAGTTTTGCAGTAACTGTTATTAGAACATTTTGTGAGAGCACTTAACTTATAAATTGTAACTTGGAAGATTAGTCTTTTAGAAAATAAAGACAAATGGTACTAATTTCTAAATAGATTTACTCTACTATCATGTAACAGAGAGAAACATTAGTAAAAGCATCTGTTGTCAAATTTTCTTGGTGCAGTGCTTCAGAGCTACAGTCACACTTTGTGGAGCCAACATTCTACAATACTGCAAAAGTTCATTGATCTAAGTTGTTTATGTTTTACTTTATTATAAGTAGTTTTGAGGCAATGACATTATGTTTTCTTAAGCTGAGGTATATTCGAGAAAATTCTATAAAATTCAAATACAAGTAAATTTTCTGTGTTGCAATAATTATTTCAGTCATGATAATCTCAGCTATTTCAAAAATCACCATTCCTTAACTTTCTTTAAAAGTTAAAAAACTATACAAGTTAATGAGTGATTCAGAGTAAAGCATTTAAATGCAATTGTAATGATATCATTTTCAGCATACCTCTACATTTGAACTATTATTTGATAGAAGAAATGATTAACATAACTGAAAGACACATTCAAAACAGTATTATCATTGCCACAATAAATCAATATGATTGTTGTGGGAAAACAGATGCTCTGTTGGTAGTTTTACACCAAAATGAGTGTGTGACCACTGAAATGGGAAGTAACCAAGATAACTATTCGGAATTCACTAGCTTTTTAGTCTTTGTATACCTTCTCATGTTGTGGAATATAATAAAAACATGCTTTTACATTTCGTGAAAGAACAGTCTCCTCCCCTTTATTTACTTACCATTATTGCATAAAAGTAGAATTGAAAAAATAAGAACTTGTTTTGGGATTAAATAATAATTCAAAAAGTTTAGGAAAATATTAGCAATTAGCTAGAAGATATAAGATGTAAATGAATTAGTATGTTGAAGTGGCATAACTCAAATCTGTAGTGTGTGAGTCATTTTACTCATAAGCTCTACATAAGAACAGTGACTCATGATGTTATTTTGGCAAATTTTCAAGCTGGTACAAACATTGTCCAAAAATGTAGTAAAAGTTGAAAAGGCATTTTGAGAACTACAAAGGAAATGAAATTTTTTTCTTGACAATATGACCTGGAAAAAATCTAGGAAACTGAGTAAACATTTCTATATTCTTGAATTTAGAGATTTAAGATTTATTGAATATATTTATTTTAAATGAAATTACACTGTGCTAGACTCTCCAGGCTCTGTCTATTTTCACATCAACCAACAAATAAAGTGTCCTAATTTAAAAAGTGTTTGAAAATATGAAATGATTATTAATTTCTCCTTCATTTCCTAAGCATTTAGGTTTTTGTACATGAACAATTAGTTTTATTGCATAACAGACAACAGTGGTGAGGCCTGTGAGTAAGCAGTTCATACGGAACCATTATACCAGATTGCAGCCCGCTAAGCAGCTTGAGTGGAAGGAACTTTCACCTATTTCAGTTAAGGATTTTATTGAATATTTATTGAACAACTCAACAAATTGAAATTTCTGCCCAGACTCAGTTGTATCTATGTGTTTTATACAGCTGTTACTAAATCTGGTCTTGCTTTTGCTGGAGGTCAATTCCCGTGGTTCTCCATGAGAATCCTCTAGTTCATAACAGATCAGTGCTTGAATGGTTCCTATTGTAAAGAGTATTAGCTTGAAGGCATTTGGTTGTGACAACCACATATGAGTTTGTGGAATGGGCCTCTCACATCTGTGACAGATTTTCTACACTTTAATTTAACAGGGCATTTTCCAATACCAAGTATTTCTGTTGATGTAACTTGCTGTGTGTTGTGGTTTGGTTCTGGAGGTTCCCCAAAAACTTGTTTTCAGAGGCAGGGCTTCTGGGTGACTGAATTATGGGAACACCATAGCTAACTTGTTGTAGGGAGTTTTCTGGGTTGAAGTGATGGGATACTGTGGGTGTGGCCTGGGAGGGCATAGCTCCCTCTCTGGCTCATCTCTTCATTCTCTGCTGTAAGTGGCATTCTTCTGCTCAGGCCCTTCCCCTATTTCATTTTTGTGTTTAAACCTGCTGAACACAGACTGAAACTTCTGAACTGTAAGCCACAATAAACTTCTCCTCCTTTAAGTTGCAGGTGTCAGCTATCTTGTCCCAGAGGTGAAGAAAGTGACTAAGATCATTTAAGGAATCTTTCTGCGTAGCTGTGGATTGTATCCCAGGGTGTGACTGAAGGAAACGTATGCCCGTGTTTTCCCACAGAATGAGTTGGGTTGTGGTCAGGGACAGAAGTCGGGGAGAAGGGAGCCTATCTGCAGATAGCATGACTGCTAATGCATGATTTTAGCAGTGTAGTTGCTCTCTAATAATTTCTGTGATGTAAAGGACTAAAAGAGCCCAAGCGCTACACATGATGTGCCTCAACCTCAGAAGGCAGACTGCAGATGATTAAGCAAGCTGCCTGTTTGGAACACACACACACACACACACAGATATGCAACATAGTTACTATTCTTATAAAGAAATAAACCTGAAAAGATTTTTTTTTAAGTAAGAAGCAGAGTCTGAGTTCTAAATCTATGTTGCTGGCTCAGGCTTTGTTGACAACTAAAATTAGTTTGTTTGAGGAAAAAGACTCAATTTGAGTTTATTAAAAATTGAATTATATATGAAGCTATTCACCTTAGAATCAAACTTTATTCCCAGTTCATCCAAACAAGTATCTAAAATTGCCAAAGAAATGCAGTGATACAAGTTCTTGGAGAATGTTGTTTGGAAAACTGACCAATAAATAAAATGAAACTTCAGGAGTTTTGAGTGGTAATAAGGATATCAGTATACCTGAAAAATCTTGCCAGTATTTTTTTTTCTACTGGAAAGAAGCCACAGCGAAGAAAGAATCATGATGGCAGGTAGCATAATGTGTTATAAAGAACTGACCCCTGTATTTGGGTCTCAAATATGCTCTGAGAACTTCAATAATTCTAGCATAGGAATACTTTTAGGGTTTAAGACAGTGTTTTCAAACAGTTTCTTCATGGTTTCTTGAAAGGTATTGATTTCTGCACCAACTGTTCATCTATTCATTCTCTTATTTCTTCACTTAGTATTGATCGTGTTTTAGGACTGAATCATTAGTGACATATAGTCTGTATAATAGAACAGTTCACCATATCTAGCAAAAAGCATGAATTATATTTTTGCGGGTTTTTTTAGGTATAATTACAAATAATATTCTGATGAACATAGTAGAGTAGTAGTTACAAAAACCTGGAAAGGGTTCGGGAGAGGGGAGAATGGAGAAAGGTGCAGAGGTGCAGTCGGATGGCAGGAATAATTCCTGATGTTCTGCACGATAGTAGGATAAGTATGGTGGAAAATAATTGATTGTCCATTTCAAAATAGCTAATATAAAGGAATTTTAATATTCCCAATACATGGAAATGATAAATATCTCAGATAAATGAAATGCTGATTATTCTGACCTAATTATTATACTTTGTACACGTGTATTAAAATGTCATACTGTATCCCATATGTGCAATTACTGTATGGCAATTAAAAATAAAAAAATTAAGAATCACATAAGAGTGACTAATTATATATGCATATATATATATATACCGTAAATTCCTAAGTATTCCTAAGTGTATACAGTTGTGTAAACTATCACTATATTCATGATGCAGTCACATTTCAGTCACTCCTCAAACTCTCCTGCTTGACTTTTGAGTCAGTTTTTCCCCACCCATCCTATGCCCATGAAAATCACTATTAAATATTGTGTTTCTTCTAGAATTGCATGTATATGGAACCAAACAGTATACAATCACTGTGTCTGACTTTTGTAGACTTTTGTACTTAACATAACGTTCTTGAAATGTATTCATTTTATTAAAAGTATCTTTTTTATTTTTCATTTATTAAAGAATAGTAGCATCTCAGTAGATGCATCCAAGTTCATTTAATATATTCATCTGTTGATGGACAGTAGGGTTGCTTCCAGTTTTTGGTTATGAATAAAGCCTCTATGAATATTCTCATATAGGTCTTTGTGTGAACATTTGTTTTCATACATCTTGAGTTTTACATGTAAATGATAATTTATGAGAACGAAGAAAAGTGCCAAACATTTGATAAGAAACTGCCAAATACTTGATATTGACACATTGAATAGATGCATATTCATGTATTATTGTTTTAGTTTGTATTTTCCTGGAAACCGATGATATTAATCATTTTATATGCTTAGTCACTATTAAACATCTTATTTAGGGATATATGTTTTCAAATCTTTTGAACATAGGTACCCATTTTTTCAATAGAATATTGGTAAACTGAATCCAACAGTGCATTACAAAACATATTCATCATGATCAAATGGGATGCATCTGATGCACACAAGTATGGTTCAATCCACACATATCAGTAAGTGATACTGTTGATATACCATATCAACGGAATGAAAGCAAAAGCCATATTATCATCTCAATACATGCAAAAAAGGAATTTGATAAAATTCAATATCTCTTCATAAAAATTCTAAATAAATTATGCACAAAAGGAAAGTATCTCAACATAAAAAGGTCATATGTAATAAGCCATCAGTTAACATACTGAATAAAGAAAAGCTAAACGCTTTTACTCTAAAATCTGGAATAAGGCAATGAACCCATTCTCAACACTTTTATTCAATAATACTGAACATCCCAGCCAGAATAATTAGGCAAAAGAAAGAAATAAAAAAAATCCAAAGTGGAAAAAATGGAAGTCAAATTATTACAGTTTGTAGATGACATGATATTTTATGTAGAAAACTCCATAAAGTCTACCAAAAACCTATTAGACTAGTAAGAAAATTCAACAAACATGCAGATTAACATACAAAAATAAATAGGATTTTTATACATGACCTGATTCAGAAATCAGTGAAACAATCTCGTTTAAAGAAGCTACAAAATAAATACAATGTCTAGGAATAAATTTAGTTAAAGGGATAAAAGACGTCTGCAGTGAAAACTACAAAACATTGATGAAAAAAATTGAAAAGGACATACAAAAATAGAAAGATACTATGTGCTTATGGATGGAAAAACTAATATTGTTAAAATGTCCGTGTTCATACTACCCAAGGCAATCTACAGAATGAAGTGAATCCCGGAATACCAATGACATTCTTCACAAGATTATGAGAAAAATTGTAAAATATATATGGACCCACATGTGTATGTGTACACACACACACACACACACATACACACACAAACCTCTTGTAGCCAAGGCAATTTTCAACAAAAGGAACAAAGTAGGGGATATTACACTGACTTTAAATATATTACAAAGCTGTAGTAATCAAAACAACATTATTTTGGCAGAAAAACTGACACATAGGTGAATGAAACAGAACAGAAAGCCTGTAATTAAAACTACAGATGCACTGTTGATTTTTACAAAGGTTCTACAAACTCCTATTGGAGAAAAAACAGTCTTTTCAATGGTGATGGGAAAATTGGATAGCCACATGCAGAAGAATGCATCTAGCTCCTTGTCTTTCACTAGTTATAACAATGAGTCAAATGAATTAAAGACTTAAATGTAAGACTTGAAACTATATGTAAGACTAGTACAAAATGTAAGACACAAAGAAAATAAGGAAAATACTTGAGGACATTGGAATGGGTAAAAAAATATTTGGAGAAGCCCGTAAAAGTGTAAGAAACAAATGCTAGAACAGACAAATGGGACTACATTGAACTAAAATGGTTCAATAGAGATAAAGGCATAATCATCCTCTAAAGAGGTAACCTGAAAAATGGGAAAAATATTTGCAAAATGCACATCTGAAAAGGGGTTCATTCAGAATATTTAAGGAACTCAGAGAACACGATAACAGAAAACCAAATAACCCAATTAAAAATGAGCAGTTTCTATAGACATTTCCCAGGAGAATTCTCTAAATCACCAATCATCATGGAAAAGCAAATCAAAACCACAAGATATCAGCTTATTTCATTAAAAAAGAGACATATATTAGGCAAATAGTTTCTCCTAATATATGGCTTGACATCTCATTTGAAAATAATGTCTTCTAAAGAGTAAATTATTTTTTGATAGAGTTTAATTTTTTTAATTTTAAACTGCTTTTTGTGCCATGTGTAATAATTATTTTCTGTCTCACAGAAAAGATTTTTCTCTGAAACTGTCTTCTATGCATTTTAGTTATAGCATTTATATTTAGTTCTATGACCCATTTGTAGCTAATCTTTCTTTTATTTGATGTCAAGATTTAATTTTTTCTTGCATGTGAATATATAATAATTTTAACCTAGGTTTTAAAAATATATTCTTTTTGATTGAATTACCTTGTCACCTTTATAAAAATATCACTTGACCATATATATGTGGGTCCATTTTTGGATGTTTTATTGGTTTCTGTATCTCTCCTGTATTGCCTTGTTATATGTTGAAATTAAGTTCTGGAATCAAGTTGCATGAAGATGAAACTTTTTCTTCTTTTCCAAATTATTTGGCAATCTAAGTCCTTTGATTTTCCATATAAATGCTAGAAAAAATTTGATAATTTTCATAGAATTTTGATTGAGATTGTGTTCACTGTGTAGATCAATCTCAAGTTTTCAGATCTATAAACATGGCATTACTCTCCACTTACTAAACTTTTTAAATTCTTCTCAGCGGTTTTATAATTTTCTTATACATACTTGTTAAATTTTTGTCCCAAGTATTTCATATTTTAAAGCTCTTGCGAGCAATCAAGTATCATTTTAAATTTCACTTTCTACTTCTTTGCTGCTAGTATATGGAAATAAAATAGGTTTTTTATGTTAATTTGGTATCTGTGTACTTATTGAACTTATCCAGTTGTTATACTTGCTAGAAAATTCTGTATTATTTGTGGAAATAGAGTTATATACGGCCAGGGTATAACTCACTGTTAGAGCATGAACCTACCATGTGTTAGGGCCCTGGATTAAATCCTCAGCACTATAAATGAAAAAAAAAATACAATTTTGCTTTCTGTTTTAACATTTTCTTAGTTTGTCTTGTTTTAATGATTATCTTAGATCTTTGGTATAGTATAAGTAAATCATGCTAATGTGAACGTGAGCATTGAGAATGGGCATACTTCTCTTTTTCCTGATTTTAGGGAGGAAAAAAAATCAAGTCTTTTACCATTAAGTACAGTAGTGCCCCTTTTTCAAGTGGCACAAGGATCGTTCTATTGGTAGGCTGCTCAAAATTTATTTCATAAAGGGGTATAGGGGTCAGTCAAATGCTTCTCTGGCACCCACTGAAATGATTATGCTGTTTTTCTGTTGATTAATATGGTGAAATTTAAAAATTAGATAGGTAGCTTTTTTCCTTCTTTTTTTGCCAGTCTAAAATGTGTGTCAATCATCTTTTAACTTGCTCCCAAAATTCCCTATGAGATGTGAACTATATTGCTCCTATTCCTGTCCATTGTATAAAATGAATCTTTTTTCTGTTCTCATACTATTCTTTCTTTGTCATTGGTTTTCAGTAACTTGATACATCTTGCTGTGATTTTCCTATTTCTTCTGAATTTTGTTGAACTTCTTGGATCTGTGAGCATATGACTTTTAGCAAATTTTGAAAAATTTCCACATTTTTTTCTGTGTGGACTGGAGTTAATTATACTGTCGCCTGAGTTTTATTTAATCTGCAGTTTTTGTCTGTGTTTTACACTACCATTTTCACACTTGCCATGTCTGTGTGCTGGGATGCTCTAGGCCTCCGCGGGGCAATCAAATCACTTCTTTCTGTAATCTGGGATGTGGCTTCTTTACTCTCTCCTTGACAGTAGTTCTGTATCCACACCCTTTCTATTTGCATATTCATGGATGACCTGAAAACTTTTGCTACCCCCATGCTCTTGAAAGACTCAACTCAAACGTCACCATCACTCTGTCTACCCTATTCAATATAAAGCTTTCCAGGCAAATGTGTCCTAAATCGCGATAGCTCCACAAATGGTCTTTTGTGTGTATTCTTTTCTTTTCTGTTTCTTTTCCTGGTATGTAACCTCTTCATGGACAGGGACCTTTGGTGATTTTATAATCCTCATCACCTGGCATAATCCCTAGTACATAGTAAACCTACATGATTCAATAAATGATGACTTGTGAATTTAACAATCAGAATGCATTATAATTGGAGTTCCCTTAATTCCTCTAGTGTGAATATCCCTGGGTTCCTTTAGAGCATATCATTGTACTGTATTTTATCATTTTATCATGATTTTTAAACCTTATGTGTACTCTGACTTTCTTTCTCCATACAGAAATTATTCAGATGCTTCAAGGCCTAATTGAATCACCTTTTCCAAGACATTTTTTTCATGAGGGGTATATTCTTTTTTTTCTTTCCCTTCCTATGATCCTCAACTAGATAGGTAGTCTCAGTAGCAGATTTATGGTTTATTTTACATTTTTATACCCTTTCAGTGTTTTTCAGTTTATGTTCCCTAACAGAATTATAAACTCTTCAAAGACAAGGATCCTCTTTACATCTACCAAGAAGAGTTGATCTACACAAGACTCTGAAGAAAAATCATACGATGCTCAGTCTATATCTAGATACACAAAGATTATGGGTTATTTTTTCTTATATATTTACTCACTTAGAAAGCTACCTTAATAGCACTCATTCATTCATTTATTCCATAAATATTTATGAGCTCCTTCTATGTGTTGAGCACTACTTTAGGTGCTGAGGATTCAGAAGTAGTTAAAACAACCTTAACAACAAAAATCCATGACTTTTTTGAGCCTACATGTTTTGAGTGTTGAGAGAAAAATCAGTTCAATAAATAAAATACATCATGTATTGGGGCGTCATGGATAAAGTGAGCCCTTCAAATCTGTAAGACAAAAGGAACGCACAAGTTAAATTTTATAGATAAGGCATGCATAATTTTATAGGACAGCTGCTTTAGCTTTTCTTTAGGTATAAGTTCTGTGGTCCTACTTCAAACAGTAAGGCATAACTATGTGGGGTTGAAAGAATATCATTATATTTGTTTCAGTGTGGTAGAGTTATTAGCAAGCAATAAACATGGTTTTCATATAACTAGATATGAATTATCTGTACTTTCTTGTGAGCCAGATATTGATTTAGTGCAAACTGGAAAACTACCAAAGAAGATACTGCTCTCCCAAATGGAAGATGTTGTTTATTCCTTTCAACTTGGAAACACATAATGACTATTAGAGTAAATTTTTAACAGCCAATCCACCCTTGCTTACACTGTGGTATGTTTATAGACTATGAAGGAATTTATTTTCCCCTCATGTCATCCAAACATTTCCTTCAGTAAGTTGTGAGTCACATTTTTTTGAAAAATTCTCCATGTTTTTATTACTACATATTGATGATTCAGAGTAGTGAGTTTTATTTTGATATCTTCATGTATGCATGCAACATGCTTTGATCATGTCTTCACTGACTTACTCCTACCCTCCCTCGATCCCTGCATTTGCTAGTCTCTTTCTCTCTTTAATAGTCTTCTTTACACTTTTGATAAAATTTTCAAGAAATTTAATTCTTGACTCTAAATCTATATTCCATCAGGAGTTAATTGTTTAATGCTTGCACTTGGGAACCATTTGGTTTGATTATTGTTTTTTTCTTTCCTTTCTCCATTCTCCTGTACATCTTTCACATCCTCAAACTATACACTTTCCCTTCAAATCCATGTCAAATGGAGTGTATGTATGAATTTTCTTGTAGCAATATTGCTTCAGTCTATCTTTGGGATCAGCCCATAAAGATCTCAAATGGGCATGCAGGTAAAAGTTTGGTCTAGCATCTATGTTTATTAGAATTGTGTGTGTGTGTGTGTGTGTGTGTGTGAGAGAGAGAGAGAGAGAGAGAGAGAGAGAGAGAGAGAGAGAAGGAGGGAGAGAGAGACTATATATATATATATATATATACATATATATTTGTCTTTTTGAGACAGAGTCTCACTATGTGGTTCAGGCTGGCCTTGGGCTCACTTTGTAGCCCAGGCTGGTTTTGAACTTGCCTGCCTCAGCCTTCTGAGTTCTGGGATTATGGAGCATGCCACCACACCCAGCTTTTTGGAATTGTATATTTTGATCTCTTGGGTTGCTTAAGTATATTTCAGCTTCTCTAACCCTGCTCTCTCATCAGTATCTTCTCATTTTCTATTCTATTTTCAGAAAGTAGCTCTTGGAAGTAGGTTAAACCTTGATTTTTGACAGTATTTTTTATAGTACAGGCAAAGAATAAAAAAAAGTATTATTTGATTAAAGTGTATTTGTTGCAGAAATATTAACAATTATAAAAATAAATGCCCATTAATTTAAAAATTCTAAATTGTAAAGTACTAGTGTTTTTTTTTTTTGGTACTAGTGGATTTTAAAGCTAAATGTTATACCACATATTTAAAAATGTGTGGTATAAAAATAGCCCAGTAACATTTATAAGATTCATATTTTAAAGATGAGATTAATTTCTATTTGTTTTTCATTTTTATAAATGTCAAAGTATAATGTACTATGAAGAATGCAGGGAATAGAATTTCTGAAATTTCCTAAGGCATTCATAATTTATCAGAGCTGTCTATCTCCCCCCAAAACAGCTTGGTATTTTGGGAATAAAATTACAAAATGAAGTATATTCAAGATCTAGGTAAAATGTTACCCAGGCCCAGGAAGAAAGAGATTTGACATAGTTCCCTAACATTTTCTTGTCTCATGCTTTTGAACCTGATTGCATGTTGCTTGTTATGCTCCAAGTTTAAAAGGTAAGTAACTCTATAGAATCCTACCTCTCCACATCAGTTTCCTAGTACCATTCATGTCACCAAGTGCTCCATCAAACAAGATCCAATGACAAACCATGATAACAATTTTAAACGATGGCATTAATAAGAGAAATTGGCTACTTCGGGTATTTTTTTTTTTATCTGTTATGGTATATCTCAATTACCTAAAGTGCAATATCTTGAAACAACAGCCATATATCAGCTCATGGTTTCTGAGGTTTTATAAAATCAGGAGGACCTTTGATTAACATCAAATCATAGTCAAGATTTTGCATGGGATTGGAATCTTCTGAAGGCTTTGCTAGAGATAGAGGATCTGCTTCTAAGGTGACCCACACATATGCTTATTGGCAGAAGGCTCAGATTTTAACTAGCAGTTTGCAAAAAGCCGAAGTTCCTTACTGCACAGGCCTCTCCATAGAATTGTTGGAGTGTCTTCATGATATGGTAGTTGGCTTCCCATAAAGAGTGATCCAGGAGAAAGTGAACAGGAGTAGTGATATCTTTTATGAACTAGCAGTATATCATCACTTCCATTGTATTCTACTCATCAGAAACAGTTCCCTAAATCCAGCTCACAGTCAGAGAAGAATTAGAGTCCATCTTTTTAAGAGAAGTCTGTTGAAGTATTTGTGATATATTTTAGAATTATGACATAATAGTATTGGAAGGCTGAAAGAGCAAAAAGAAAATGTCCAAGTGTCATGGTTTAGATCTAGAATGTTCCCCAAAAATGTCATTTCAGAGGTCATTTGGAAGGTAGTTGAATTATGGGGGGTTGTGGATTAATCCACAGTTGACTTCAGGCTAAATGTGCTGTTAGGAGGTGGCAGCCAGTTGAGAGAGGTGGGTCACTGGGGACATGATAGGGGAGAGAGTCTCTCCCTCCTTGACTGCTCTCCTCTTTGCTTTCTGGCAACCGTGACATGAACACATTTCCTCTTCTACTATGTTGTTTCTGCCTTGGATCTAGCCAACTATAGACTGAAAATGAGAGCCAAAATAACCTCCCTTTTCAGTTGTGGGTGTCAGGTATTTTGTCTCAGTGATGAGAAAGTGACTAAAACAAAAAATAAATGCACTCCCAGTCCCTGTAGAAAACAGTGACAAGTGGAGCTGAAGGACCAAGTGAGATGTTTCATGCTGAGGAGCTCAGAAGGCTGTGGTCATTGTTTTGGCTTTTTGAGTGTTGCATATCATGTGTCTGTTGTGTGGACCTCTTAACAGGCTGCCACTTGGATGTTGCATTCAGACTTCACATGAGTGAGACTGATAGGAGACTGTATGCAAATGGCATGGTGTCACTCAGCCTCTGTAACATGAGGAACCTAGGCAGTTGAAGGTTGTGCCTCTGAGAGGTATAGCATTTTGGTACTGCAACTGTTTTCTGCTGCCAGAGGGAAATTTACAGGAACTGTAAATAGAAAAAGAGTCCATTCTCTCTTGCCTGTCAATTTCTCACCAGTCCCCTTCTCAGGCAGAAACTAACAGGAATCATACAGTGCAAAGGAGCAGAGTAAGGGCTGGTTGATTTCATTCTGAGAGACACTTGGCTATCAACTGGAATGTCTCAATTTTTTTTTTTTTGCAGGCTTCTCATGTCATTCTTTTTCTTCATATTGGAAGACAAAGAACATTATACCTGGTCTACTTCCCTCATTAGTCACTGATGCCTGGCATAGATTAGATACTCTAGAATTTTTAAATATATATTTATAATGGATAGACTTTAATGGATGAAACAGTTGAATCCTCTAGGGATAAACATCTGTTTCTTACTCTTAATGGTCAATTGGCTGTGTGGTAAAAGAAAATGTACAGAGGTTGATGTGGTGGATTAACTAATAGTCAATTTGTAACCAGCAGCTGAACAGAATCAGCATGGTGCCAAGTATGAAAGGCCCACCTGAGAACTGTTGCCAACAGCATAAAAAGAGAACAGGAGAAGATGGCATGTGTTATGGTTTGTGTCTAGGTGGTTCCCCAAGTCTCATGCAGTTATGGATGCAGTTGAATCTAGCATTTGTGATTGGCTCATTGTCTAGTGCTGGGATTGGTGATGTGAATACTGCACCTGCCCAGGGGTGGGGCTGGCATACAATATAAGAGAGGGAAGAAGGCATGTTTTTTTTCCCCTTTTTGCCCTGTTTGCTTTTGTTGCTTGTGGGCCGCGCCCCTCAGCCACACCATCTCGTCTTTGGAGCCAGCTGAGTATGACTGAATGAAACTTCCAAAACCTGTAAAAAATAAACCTTTCCTTCTTTCATATTGGGTGTCAGGTATTTTGTCTCATCAATGAAAGAAAAGTAACCAAGATAGTGTGCTGTTGATTCTCCTGGAGAAGCTTGTCATGCTGGCTTTTCTGATAAGAAGTTAGCTGTTCTCATTGTTTAATCCATAATTTTTTTCCTAATCTGCTAATCTTTCTGGCCAATTAACCCCTCCTTTTGGAGGAGCACATCACCCTTAAAATGCCTGAACTAAGCTCCTATTATTGCTATTTCCCCAATTTTGCTCCTTCTTCCATTTGTGTTGGTAAGAACATTGTCCTCCTGGTTTCTTAGGCCAAAAAATTTCAGAGCTATTCTTCTGTCTCTCTTTTCCTCCAATCTCTCTCTCTTGCTTTGTTTTTTTTTCTTTTGTCTTTTTTTGAGACAAGGTCTCACTATGCAGTTCAGGCTGGCCTTGAACTTACTTTGTCACCCAAGCTGGCCTCAAACTCAAAGTGATCTTCCTGTCTCAGCCTCCCTAGCGCAGGGATTACAGGCATATGCCACCATGCCCAGCTAGAGCTATTCTTTTCTTTTGAAAAATCTCATTCTTCTGAATTAATCTATTAGCAAATCATGTTGGCTCTACTATTTTAATACATCCAGAATTTGGCCACGTATCACCAACCCCCATCCTGGCCACCCATGTCATATAACATCATCTCTTACCTTCATTAGTGCAATAACCTTTTGCATGCCTTTTTTTTAAAATTTAAAGATAAGATTTCACTATGTAGCCCAGGCTGGCCTTAAATTCATGATCTCTTTGTTTAAAATACCTGAGTTCCCAGAGTATGGGCATGCACTACCAGGTCGAGCTTTCCTTCTTTTTTTTTTTTTTTTTTTCTCCTAACTCTCCCTTATTTCAATCAGTCCTCAAAAGAGCAGCTCAGGAATCCTCTATGAATGTAGCAGTGCTTGTCTTCTGCTCAAAACTCTTCATTGCTTCCCATCATGCCCGTAGTCTAAAATCTTGCCTTCATAAACACCACAGGCCTGTGTAGTGATCTACCCCTCCCTCATTCTCTGACCTTTATCTCTCACTCCTCTTCCTTTTGCTCAGGCTGTAACAGTATCTTTTTGAAAGATCTCAGATGCTTAATCTTTGTGTTTACTGTTTTTCTCTTCTTTGGAGGTCTGTCTTGCTCAGATATTTGTAGATTGCTTCTTTGATTCCTTTATTTATTGATTGATGAACTAATAGAGATTAGTAGTATAATTATCTATCATATTATTTAGAATATTTATTTAAATTTATATAAAATCTTTTCCTTTGTTTCTATTGTCCTCTTTCTTTCTTTCACCTCCTTCATCAGTAGCTCCCTGATCACTGATACTAAAACTGCCACTTCACCTTCTTGCCTACCATGTTTTATTGGTCTTTGCCACTGTGTTTCTATTCAAATTACTACTCATCATTTGACACACCCAGGTACATTTTTCTTACGTGCTGTGTTGGTTGTCTCTCCCTCTTTAACACCATATAAGCAATATGAGGACTTGAGTTTTCATCTATTTAGTTCATTACTATGTCTCAAGTTCCTAGAGGGATGTTTTATACAAAGATATTCGTTGAATGAATGAAATATATACATGTGCACCAAAATGAGTCTCTTAAATATAATGTAAGATTTAGACTAAACGATTGCATATAAAGCCCTTTCAGTTCTAAATATGCGAAGGTAAGGCTCAAAGTGGAGCGACTTCTGAACTATTGTTATAGATTGTGTATGTGGCAACACTTGGTAATAAACTATCACTGAATAATCAAAACTGATGCCAGCCATAAATAACTATCTTGGTCTTAACAATCATGTATATGTACTACCAGATATCAACTCTGCTTCTATCTAGGAGTATTTGCATTCTAAAAGGATTCTTTTAAAGATTGAGAAGCAAAGGTTATCATTTTCTAATAGAAAGCTCAGAATTCAAGTGTGCCAGTAGTAGGAAATATTTGACAAATCATCTCACCTCTAGAAAGTATATCCTGTACTTTGATAAGTTTAACTCTGAATTTTATGCAAATGTCAGAGATCTAAACATATAAGGAATAAATCTTATATTTTTTCCTGCTTTAGTTTATGTTCTGTTCACCAGTTAAATGGAAGGCTAAAGCAGTTTTTCATTTTTGAGCCCCTAGGAACATATTCAAGAAGGTTGATGCTGAGAAAGAAGCCCCCAAAGAGCTTTCAGTAGCAAAACAATTAGCCAGCAAGGCTGTCTGTGTCTGTGTCAGCATTTGATAGTAGTACAATACATTCTGTCTACCCTGCTGTGGGCATTGTTATATTAAAGAAAAAATACATGGAGAGGGAGATCACAAAAGATAGTGACCAGGCATTCAGTTTCCTGAAAAAAATAAGCAGAGTTGTTTATTCAGTAAACATCTATTGAATGCTTATCATATGCCAGATATTATAGTAAACATTTATGATAATACAAACCTCATTTTCCTCAAGTGGGTTGCATAATTCACTAATTCACCAGCTAAACATGTACTGAGTACTGGGTGTGTGCTGGATTCCATGTTAGTTTCTATGTACATGAAATAAACTATTTTGGCCTTTATGATTGGCAACTCTTCCTAAGAAGAGGGAAGCATGTTCTAAGTGTTTAGGAAGATTTCAGAGAGAAGATAGAAAAAAAAATAATGTCTAATTGCCTTTCTCAAAAAGTGGGTTGTCTACAATGAGTCCTAGCAATTGAATAGGTATTTGTTAGGGTGGGAGGCTGGAGACAGGAGACAAAGAAATCCAGTAAGAGCAAAGGTAGAGAGTTATGAAGCCACAAGGAAGAGTCAGAGATTTTTAACACTTTTAAGGTCAGGACAACTGCTAAGCTAGATAATTTAGAGTCTTCTATGTGACTTTAAGAAATTTGCTCTTTTTTTCCTGGTAAACTGTATAAACCCTTTGAAGAGTTTTAAGAAGGAGAGTTACATGATCTTGCTTGGCTTTTAAAGATCACTGTCACTTTGGTGGCAGTTGGAGAATGAATTAGAGGAAGTGAGATTAGAGTGTGAGAGACAGTTAGGTGGCTACTTCCAAGTTTAGATAAAAGGTGATGCAAGCTGAACTCTAGCAATCAAAGGGGAAAGAAGAGAAGAGAGTAAGAATGACAAATGGTAAGGTTGTGGAGTTGACGAGGTTTAGGCATTGGTTCTGGGAGACAGAGGGAGGTAAGATGAAGGGAGGAGAAAAAAAAAGAAGGCTCTTTTGCTTTCTGGTTTGAGTAATGCAGCAGGCGATGGTGTCTTATTCAGAGACAAGGAAATGCAAGAAGAGAACAGATTTGCATTCTCGGAAGTGAGTTTGTTTTGGGGGCTCACTGTGGGCCTGCTCTATGGATCTGTATGTAGCATTTACCATATGTAGCATTATGAGAGATGGGTCATTCGCCTCATGGTGGTAAGCTCATTCACAAGATGTTTGCAGGTGAAGAAAAGTATGGGGATCACTAGGTTATTAGGGGGAGCTTAGGAAGAATGTGTTCATGTATATTTCATATCCTCTAAACCAGGAATGGGCTCGTCTTCGGAAGTAGAGATTTTTTTTTCTTTTTCAGTTAATATGCTTGCATCAAGATAAAAAAAAACTTAGTTCAAGAAATATGAATGATATAAAATGACTTAAGATGCTTCTAACCAGATGATTCCATCATTAAAGAAGGAAGGGCTTTCCTTAGCTGAGATAACTGTCTTCATGTGATTTGAAGTTTCTAGACAAGATCTGTCCAGGTCCTGATGGTCCTTGTTCTCTCACCCTTCTCATCATTGATGTTTAAAATTGCAGCATTTAGGACTTTACTTTGTTCACTGAGCTTCAAGCTTTGACTACAAGTAAGACATGTTATGTACATGTACCACTTGCCGCAAAGAATATAAACATTATGTATTACAAACATGTATTAGTAAAAAATAAATTAATTAAAATTAAAAGAATCTATATCTCATTACTAAATGGTATGGCTTAATATTTTACCATTATATATGTTTCAACAATAACATAATTTCCATGACTTGCCTGCAAGTGAATCAGTCGTTTCTATATCTGTCGTTCCATAACAATTAATAGAGCTGCTATGGTTCTAACCATGTTAATAATATTCTTTCCACATTTTTCTCAATCAAGTTGTGTCTCTAAGTACAGAGAACTCATCTTATTTATCACTGCAACCAGCATCAAACATCATCAATACTCAGTTAATGTTTTGAGTAAGTGAATAATCAGAAATGCTAGCTGATTGGCCCTTTAAGTTTCAAGGCATTTAGTTTTGTAACTCTGACATTTGTACTACCCTTGGGAAATATTATGTTCACTCAAAGCCTCATGCATTCATAGGTGAGGCTTTGGGAAGTGACTAGATCCCAAGGGCATGATTAGTCCACTGACAGACTAGTTTAGAGCTAAAAGTGATGTTGGAGGTGAAGCCTGGTCTGAGGAAGTGGGTCATGGGCTGGAAGAGTTTATCGCCCTCTCCTCTGCTTTGATATATCTCTCTCTCTCTTTTCCCCACTACCATCCATGAACTGTTTCTTGACTGCCATGAACTTCTGCCATGCTGCTCTGCCTTGGAGCCAGCTGACTGAAACCTTTACAAACTGTGAATTTGTAAACGTATAAAAATGTGTGAAAATAAACATTTTCTCTTTAGAGCTATGGGTGTCAAGTTTTGTGCCTCACCCACAAGAGAGTAAAAACTGATTTTATTATCCATGTTTAACATAGGAGGAATGTGAGCTGAAGAGGTGAAATGGCTTGAGTGGCGTTACCCAGACTGTGAGAAGTGGGACTGGAACTTGGGTCTTTTCAGACAGTCCCTTCTCTCTTTCTTGTCTCTGTGCCTTGTGAAGCCTCCTCAAGACAGGCATCTCAAAGGGGAGGAGATTAAAAGCACCAAGCCCTTCTGAGAGGTATGGAGTAAATGAGATTTTGTCCCTGAACATGGAAGTTGGGAATAGAGGTGAAAAACTACATCCACTGCCAATTTTGTCTAGAGTAGCCTTGAAAGCTAACATTTTATAAAGACACCACTGAGCTCAGATTTCCACAGAGGGCAGGTCAGCAGTAATCCTGGCATTATGCGCTCTCAGGCCTGTGACCACAACATAAATGCCAGTGAAAGAAACCTTACAGTCTGCTTGTGCAATCCTTTTGAAAATGCAGGTGTGGTTTTAGAGCTAGGGATACAAGGAATCTGAGTCACAAGGGCAGATGTTAAATATTCATCCTGAGAAAGGATCATTGAGATTTATAATGGTATTGGCTGCAGTTCCATTTTATTTCCTTGTTTTGCAAAAAGGCTTCAGTGGCTATAAACTACTCCAAGTTTTAAAAATTCCATGTTAAAGGGAAACAAATATTATCTATAGTGGCAGAATCCTGTAAACTTTTTATAAAAGAGTGTTCTTAGAAATGTAAGTGCTGTGACAATTAAATGAGTTAAATGAGGCTATGTCCTCTGTGATTTTGGGGACCCTATTTCCTTCCTTTAGGCTCTGAGGGCTGGAGCATAAAGATGGGATTTAAGAAAAGCAAGGAGAGAAGAATGTTGTGGGAAAGGCTTCTGGTATCTGTTAAGTACATAAAATTTAGCTCCCAATTCCCACTCCTAGGTAATGCCCACCCCATTGTTGAGTTCTTTGGATTACCCCTCTCTTGGCTCTTGGATATGCTGGTGTACGCTGTATCCTGCAGTAAAGACTTAAAGATAGCAGGAAGTAAATAAATGCTGATGCCTTCTTCTCTTGCCTCATCTAAGAACTGGCATACACCATGTTGTTTCCTGGTGTTTTCATCTACATGACAGTCTCTGGTGGGGACTCTGGTTTCTCTGTTGATATATACAATTATCAAACCCTCACATCCAACTGTTTCTAAGTTACATCTCCCAGAGTAGATATTTTCTTTCAAAGGTCTTTGGAGAGGAATGTCTGTATGCCTATTCATTGCCTTATTAAACAAGGACCCAATGGTGCTGTCTCATGCAACAATACATTTCTGCTCTGTTCTCCTTTCCATGGATTCTTTTAATCACTGATCAACAATAAACAATAGTGAAACCTGGGCATTTGGCCAAGTGACCTTTCCACTTGTCTTATCTTTTTGTCTGGTTCCATTCCATGATGACAGAATGGAAAATCCTTGAAGGCAGGTATGATACTGATCCATAATTTATATTAGAAACTAGCCACCTTTTGGATGTTTATTACATTTTATATACAAAGAACTACAAAACTTTGATGGGATGACTCCAGAAATACTTTATTCTCTCTTTCTATTTCATTATTATTTTTCTTTTTTAGTGGCTGGTGGAAATAGGAAAAGGGAGGGTAGCCATTTAGATGGGGAAAGACATTTCTCTAAATGTCAATACTTATGAAACACCATTTTGAACCTTTATAAATGATTATCTTCCTAGTACTGATGAGGCAGTTTCACATTGCTGCTCAATTTATTTACTCAGGAGACCAATTTATTTCACTACCTCTGTACTAACTGTTTGCATTGACATCTAGGTCTGCTTTGAGCAAGCAACTGTGACAAGTTGTTTATTGAACTGTAAACAGGTATTGTCTGAATCTAAACAATGGCTTTATCTAATTAGGAGACCCTGAGCATCATCTTAGCCCCATGTGGCTATTCTAACCCAGTGTAGCATCTCCTGCAGATTTCCCATGTCTTTTAAAATCTTGTTCACGGTAAAGCCCTTCATCACAAAGTGAAGAATGATCTGTATATTGTCCTATAACTGACCATGTTAGTGTTTTCTGTAAAAAAGGGGCTGACTGCAATAAACTGAGCAAGGGTGGCCCAATTTAGAATGGTTGACTAAGAAAGGAAAACATGACTGAGATATGAAAAGGAAAGGAGGATGAATAAAGATGAACTGGGTCTGTTGCTGTAAAGACCCCTTGTATGAATCTAAACATTTTCCCAATCAAAGGGAATTCAGCACAATGATGGTAATATGAGTTTTCAGACAAAAATACAGGTATGGCTATGGAAAGCATTATAGATGGACAGGGGGGTAAACAGTTCATTTTCTGAACTCAGATTGGAACAGAACAAGTGGGAAAGCATTTGGGAACCCTCATTCTCCTAGCCATTGCTTTGTGTCTGAAGATGCTAATTGAGCGCAGCAATCAATGTCTTTTGTTTTTAGCTGTCAGCACTTTTCTGAAAGGCTTTGGCCCAATACTGGAGGGAGGAACTCTTAACGAAGCTTCACTTTTCAGTAGCTATTATTATTACATTTTCCTCTTGGAAGGAAAGAATTAATTGCAATTTTGAAAAAATAAATGTCACCACAGTGAAGTTTTCAAACATGAGGCCAAACACAGATCTCTTTAAAAAAAAAAAAAAGAAGAAGAAGAAAAAATAAATGGCCCAGGGATGCTCCACTGGCATACACAGAAAATAAGAAAACTGCAGAAAAATGAGCAGGATGCTATGTTATTTTTTTCAGTCACTATATAAACACTGTTTATTTTATCACAAAGCTATATTTTCACATTCTTTTTGTCTCTCCTCAGGCGTTACGGTTTGCTTTCTTGGTTGCTTCCTTAATGATTTGTGTAATTGGTTTCACTCACTGAGGCCCAATTGGTGGGTTCATTGCAAGTGCCTCATGAAATATGAATCTATTTAAAAATTAATAGTAAATCAATATTAATTCAATAAAATATTTTAATCTGAGGTATGAATATTTTATACCTTCACACAGACATGCAGATTTCAAAAGCCGTTTTTATGTTTCTGACAGGCTTCCAGTTTTGCCACGACGACATAGAAATTATTCCTCCTAGCACCTTGTGGGCTCTAGGCTCTCTCAGCTAGAGCCCTGGGTCAGTGGTTATGTTTATTCAGACTGCAGAAGGAATGCAAATGAGATGCCTGCTGCAGAGGAACACAGGGAAGTTTACCTTGTTTAATGGAGTTTATAGTTTCTCCTGTCTCAGCTTGGAATACACTTAAAGGGAGTCTCACACAATCTTGTGGGTTAATCCTTGTTCACACCAAGCTTGACTCATATCAAACCTGGCATACTGAGGCACCTGAGGCTTCCCTGACAAGGGGCTCTAAAGAGATAGACTGCCACCGATCTCCTCCTCGAAATGAGCCAGTTGCACCTGGCTGATAAAACCAGAGATTTACTGGAGCAGACAGGCCTCAGTTTAAACAGGCTTCTCTCTCTAATAAAACCCCTTCTGTCACTTGAATCAGTCATCTCCCTGTCAGGCATCATCAGCTGAAACAATGGAGTGGTGTCTGACTTTAGCTGAAAGGGGCCTCATGTCAGATAACAGGCAGGAACGTGTTACCCTGATCAGCAGAGCTGGGTCCACTTGTGTGGTTCTCTATCTGAATTCTGATGGGAGGGCCAGAGACTGCTAGCTTAAATGCAGCATAAAGCTATAAAAACTCTAGAGCCTAGATATTGATAATGAATTAGAAGGCAAAAAATGATTTCAGTCTTTATCCAATATAATAAGTACTAGGTAATGGCTAAAACAGTAATTTTTCTGGGCTTTCCACATTCATTTTTCTTTTATATGTCTGTCATACCCAATACCTAAGCTCCTCTGGTGGACAGAAATATCCTCCCAAGGAAGAAATGTAAGCTGGATGCATTAAAAATTCATTAGTTATGGTTTCTTCTTAAGGGAGCAATGGTAAATGAAGCGATTGAATTACTGAATGTTTTTTGTGCATGGCCCAAACCCTGGAGAACAAGTCTACATAGGTTGGAACAGCCCCAACAAGGAAGCAGATATTATGAATACAGTAGGGAATTCAAATAAGATGCCTAACAGATAAAACCAAGTCCTTCACATCTCTGAGAATCCCTGGAGCCCTGCATTCAGCCTTGTATGTGGTAGGCCCTTAGTATATATTTTGCTGAAGGAATGAATATGTATATGTTCCTTTTTAACATTAATTTAATTTGCCTTTGTAGTGTTCTCTGGACATAAAGTAGGTATAGTTTAAACCTGCCTTAGAAGTATATATATATATATATACATATATATGCTTTTCAGAAATTTATTGTTTTATTTTCCTTTTAGAAAAGAAGGTTGCAGCTTGGTAAAAGTGGAGTGCAGTCATATATGGAAGCGAAGGGAACATCACGGCATCAATCAGTTCCTACAGTAAGGCCCTCTCCTGCATGTGTGGGAGTTGCTCTGGCAGTAAATGTTCCTTTTGAGGTGTCCCCTGGCACCTGTATTACTCTCTCTTCCATTTTTCCTTATTTGATAAGTTGGTTTATTTCTGAGTGTACCTGAGAGGGTTAGCTGGTTCTCTTACATAAACTACTGAGTAGGAGGTGTGGATCAGTATACAGAAGGGGCCCGGATCTGCTGCAAAATCAAGAGGTGTCCTTAATTGGTTGACCAACTGTCCCATTTTGCCCAAAACTTGTCCCATTTTTAGCACTAAGGAAGCTTTTATTCTGAGGCAAATAGGGACAGGTGATTACCTTAATCTTGAAACTTGAGATGTCATGTTTTTGACCCTGATGTTGTTGTGGGTTTCAGGTGAGTGCTGGATTTCTAAAAGTTATATCAGTTGGAAGATTCAGGAAAATTCATGGCTTTTATAACTTTGCAACTAATGTTTAAAAAAATAGTCATACAATTTAAAAATCACTCATCTGATGCTCTCTTTGTCTCTCAGTGTGTGTATATTTATTTATTACACATTTATAGTATGTAAATTAATGGTACACAGTATGATATTTCCATATATGCATACAACATGCATTGATCATATCCAATCACTCTTTTCTCATTCTTGCCCTGTTATGGTTTATGTCAGTGGTCCCCAAGCCTCATGCCTTTGCATTAGTGACTCTTTCATTGTCTAGCACTTGGATTGGGAGTGTGAGTGCTACACCTGCCTAGGGGTGGAACCAGGATGTGATGTAATGGCAGGAAGAAGGTGTATTTCTCTCTATTGCCAGCTTCTGCCTTGCTGTTTGCAGCCGCCATGAACTGCAGCCCCTCCATGCCACTCTGCCTTGGCGCCAACTGAGTATGGACTGAAACCTCCAAAAACTGTAAGAAATAAACTTTTCCTTTTCCAACTTTGGGCATCAGGTATTTTGTCTCAGCAACAAGTAAAAAATAACTAAAACAGAATTTGGTACCGAGGAGTGGGGTCCTTGCTGTGACTATACCTGACCATATGTTTCGAGAGGCTTTGGAAATGGCTTGTGGGCAGTTTGGAAAGGTTCGGACATGTCGCCTGGATACATAGAGCTGGAGCAGCTTAGGCTGTTCTGTAGAGGAGATTCTGGTCAGAGCTCAGGAGACCAGAAGGCTGATTGAAAGCCTGATGGCAAAGACCAGGCTTGGGAGGTTTGTGCTGGGAAGAAGGACTGCACTGGTTGTTGGACTCCTCACGGTGTGTGTTATGGCTTGGCAGAAAGTTTGTCTGCATTTTGCTCATGCCCAGAGACTTTGCCTGAGACTGAGATTAAGGGCAATAGACTGATTAATCTGACAAAGGAAATTTCAAGGCAGTGAAATGTTGAGGCTGTGGCATGGATATCGTTGGGGGCTTTCTGTTTTTGTTGGGATATATGTTGCAAATCAAGAGCAAAGTGCCCAGCAAGATAATTTAAAACGTTGTGAGTTTGGCCAGAAGAAAAACTCCAGTAAAGCAGTGGATTGTAAAGATAGAGCTGAAACTATGATTGCTGAGAAGGAACAGAGAAATAAGAAAGATGGCCAGGGGGCATCCCAGAAAGCAGTGGGTCTCCAACCTTTGCAGCCTCAAAACTGCAAAAGTGAAAGAACTTGCTCAGAGGAGAAAGCTGCAGAGCACCATGCTTCAGAATGGTGATGGAGGCCACATGAGATTCCAGAATGGCGGCAACATAGAGAAGCTTTTCTTCACAATCAGGTTCACAGGGCCCAGCGATCCAGGCAATTGACCCCTACAGCCAAGAGAGAAAAACCTGGTTACTGTTCCAGCTGGCAGCAAACCTTGGTGACATCCATATGGCACTGATTTTAGGTGCAAAGAAAATGCACAAATTCTGAGGGTAAGACAGCTTCCACCTCCATTGCAAAGGACCTGGGAGGTCAAGCAGTGTGCCCCTGAGAGGGCAATATGCAAAGATATAAGGGTAAAGCCAAAGGTACAGTGCAGACCCCAGAAGTTTGGAAAAGCCAGGAACGTGGATGATCCAAGGAAAGCTGCAAAAACCGAGCAGAGAGGGTTTAAGAGAGAAGCTGCTGGAGCTAAAATCCCTGGAAGTGCCATGGGGGTGGAATCACCCAAGTCTTTTGGAGCTTGCAACCAGATTGCTTCAAATGCTGAGCATGGAACTCTAGGACTTAATGTTCGCTCTGCTGGATGTTGGACTATTTCCCCCTGTTTGTAACTTTTGGAATGGTAATGTTTATCTTGTGCCTTTGCATTTCAAAAATGTTTAATTTTGTTTCATTTGTACAGGGGGTTACTGTTAAGAGTTTGTGTAGATATGGAAGGAGATTTGGGACTTCTTAGCAATGCTGAAAAAGTTAGGACTTTGGCAACTCATGGAGATGGACTGAATGTCTTTTGTATAAAGAATGTGCATGAGTCTTTGGGGGCCAGAGATGGAATGTTATGGTTTATGTCAGTGCCTTCCAAGCCTCATGCCTTTGCATTATGCATTTGTGATTGGTTCATTTTCTAGTGCTTGAATTGGGGTGTGAGTGCTACACTGGCCTACGGATGGAGCCAGGATGTGATATAATGGCAGGAGGAAGATGTGTCTCTCTCTCTCTTACCAGCTTCTGCCTTCCTATTTGCAGCCGCCATGAACTGTGGCCCCGCCATGCCACCCTGCCTTGGAGCCAACTGAGTATGGACTGAAACCTCCAAAAACTGTAAGAAATAAACCTTTCCTTTCCCAACTTTGGGCATCAGGTATTTTGTCTCAGTGACAAGTAAAAAGTAACTAACACATGCCCCCTATCCCCAACCCAAGACCCTTCCCAGTCCCTAGTAATCACTCTTCTGCTTGCAGTTTGACTTTTTTGTTTGTTTAAGTTTCTGCATGTGGTACTTATCTTTCTATGTCTAGCTTATTTTGCTTAACACTATATCCTCCAGTCCTACTTATTTTGGTGCAAACAATGATATTTTAATTTCTTATATGGTTGAATGACACATTGCTGCACATATATACCGTATTTTCTTTATCTATTCGTCTGTTAATTGGTATCTAGATAATTCCACATTTTAGCTGTTATAGTACCACAATAAACATAGGCATTTGTATGCTGGTTCCATTTCCTTGGGATATTCAAGCAGGATTTGGATACCTGGATCACACCTTCCATGCTGTTCTCCATAGTGGCCCCCAAGATTCACGAACCACATCTAGAATCAGTTTGCAAGGAGTATCTATCTCCTTCAGGAACTATAGCTTGACAAGCAGAATGGAGTTGTTACTCTTTTTTTGTGAGAGGACAGGACAGTTCTGTGGTGGAGCCAGGCCTCAACCCCACAGTAACTTGCTTCTAGTGTAGGGTCCCTGTGTGGTTCACAGTGATGAAAGTGATCAGTGCCTAGTTTTAGTGGGCTTCTTTATTAGTGTTTTCTTATGTGATCAAGGCTCTCGTAAAGGCCAGAATCTGGCTTTAAATTTTCCTTTATATCTCATGCTTCTGTGAACTGAGACAATCCTCTGGCTTTGGGAGAGACTCTCTAGCCCAGTGGCAGTGGTATTAATACAGAAGAGCCTCACAGTTGCAATGCTTTCCTTTTTACCCTTTTCATTCTCTCCATCTTCTTCCACATACTACCCCCTTTGGCATTTGTTTTGGCTGCCTCTTAGGGAAAGTGGGTGGAGGAAACCTCAGCCATTTACGTGGCTATGGGCAAATCAAGTCTGCTGACTCTTGGGTGTGAAGATGTTTGTATGTAGATAAGACGAATGTGGCTCTGCTGACATTCATATGTTGCATTAGTCAGCATATCCTTTGCTTGGACAAAATACTTTACAACACACCTTAAAGGAAGAAAGCTTTATTTTGGTTTATAGTTTTAGAGTGTCAGCCTCCAATGACTGGCTCAAAAGTAGAAGTATCAAGGTGAAAGGAAGTGGTAGAAGAAAGCTGCCCAATTCGTAGCAGCTGGGAAGTAGAGAATAGGAAGATAGGAAGCAAAAGAAAAAGGGGAAAGATATAATCTTCAGGGTGACACCACTGTGGCCCACCTAGACACAATCAAAAGTGTGCTTTACTAATCTCCTAGGCATTTCTCAAGCCAATTAAATTGGCAATGAAGATTTACAATCGCATACATTTTTCATATAGATTTTAATATTCAAATGTGTAAATTTCTTTTAAACCATGTTGATTTACTTACAGAAAAAGAGAATTAATTGTTGTGTCATCTAAGAGCAGCCACTGCAGATATTTTAAGAGGGGACATGTGTAAAATTACCAAAGTTATGACACCTTAAAGGATGACACTTTATTTAATAGTAAATAGATTGTCAAGAATATAATTTCTTTGGAAGCTGAAAGCAGGATTGCATACTAGGCAAAGCCAGATTGGTACAAATGTTACCATAGCTGTGATGTCAAGCAAGAAAATTAAACTTCATGAGCTAATTTTTCTCAACTAGGAAGTAGGATAGCATCTACCTTGTCAAGTCTTTTGTGAGATTTGGCTAGACATGTTGTATAAAGTGACAACATCATGATGCTTCTTTAAGTGGTAGCTTTCAAAGTAATAGAAAACTTATTTCAACCTGCAGAAGTGCTTTCAAATATTAGTACTGCCTAGCAACAAAATGGGGTGCCTTGGGGGCAGGTGGGCTCCACATCATTGGAGGCATTGAAAGCCTAGGCTGGGTCATTCTATGTCTGTGATGCAATAGAGACTATTTCTGTGTATTATACAGTTTCTCATTATTTAGTGGCCCATATTAATGGTTAGACATTCTTGCCTAAACTTCTTTTAATAATGGAATAATGGAATTAAAATAAATACTTTCCAGTAGTTTTCATGACAAATATATGAAATTGGTGGAATGAGTACATAAGCATAGAAAAAAACTCTGGATCCCAGCAAGGAGAAACCAGATCAGTGCTACTCCTTTTCAAATGATGCTCTCCCAGGTTATATTAGAAGAAATTATGTAGAATAGAGTAAGAGATCTTGATGTCTTCCTTACACTTTGTCTTTGTATCTTCTCGATCCAGCTCTAGGATTCCTGTTGTCTTCAGAGGGCTGGGAAAGGGCTTTCAGAGCATGTGATTGTTTGGCTAGCACTCTAGAAAGGATATTGTGAAAACAGTGGTAATTCTGGGAAAGATAAGCAAAGAAAACCTTGAGAGTGGATAAGAAATAGCCTTTAAAGCTTAAGTATATTATGAATTTTTTTGCCTGTGCTTTATTGTAAGAACATTTTAAGAATTACCATTAATTTCCTCTTTATTCAGGAAGCTATCAGAATTCAGAAGCATTGCTTCACAAGAGATGGGCCCAGGGAAGGGAGGAACTATCTGGAAGGATCCAGCTTCTCTGGATCTACAAAAATGACTTAGTCCCTGACGGAGACTCTATACATAAAAGCCTAGGAAATAGGAGGAGCAATGAATGAATGTGTCTAAAAATATATAGGCAAATGGCTAGGACAAAGTGAATCAGCATAGATATTTTGTGCAGAGATATATGACCCTTTAGATACCAAAGATGAGACAGCTGGCCTGTTACCAATGTATACTTTGGATAACACTTCCAGAATGGTGGTTGATTGCACTGATTACTCCTTTCTCGCTCTCTATTTTGTAAAGATACCATGTAACCCATTCATAATGGATATGAAGTCATTAAATAGTTTAAGGCCAGGTGTCTGTAGCTATGGTGTAATGTTGGAAAGAGTGAGATGCCAATGATGCACTCAAACTGAGTGATATTCTTTTCAGCTCAATAATGATAACACAGGACCTGAAGATTCCACTGCCTGGCAAACGTATTCATTCCTGAAAGGCATAAACCAGATAAATTCACCAGGGAGGGATGACAAAGTAAAAATGAACAAACTCCATTTGTAAGTAAAAAAGCAATAGGCACCCTGGAGAGAGACAGAAGGAGACCAAGTCTCATGTTCCAGCCCTTGTGTGGATACAAGCAGTAGCTTTTAGGAAGAGGACGAGTCAGAGTTCTATACAGTCAATGAAGTTGAGAAACTTCAAGTGCCAACTTTGATCAATTTCTGACAGAAGGACTGAGAGATCTCTCTATGATCAGAATAAAAACTCTCATGAATAAAAATATCTCTTATGATTTTTGATGGTTTACAATGCAGAGGATGAACTGAATGATTTAAAAAGTAATAGGCAAGAAAGAGAATCCAGATGGAATCAGAACACTGACATTTTCCTGAAACAGTCATTGGTTCCCTAGTGGAAAGAGACATGAAAGTGGTGACAAAACAAAGCTGCCCATTCCATTGTTTAGATGTTTAAACATAATTGACCAACTTAATTAATTCATATTCAACAAATATTCATTAAAAGTTTACTCTGTCAGGATAAAATGCTAATCTGGATAGACAGAGTTTATGGGATGCTTATTAGCTAGAGGGAGATACTAAGTATTAGCCAGAACTCCAGAAATATATATAGTAGAGATGCCACCAGAGAGGATGTGAAGGATATGGGGTAGTATATTGAAGGGCCCCCTAATATAGGACACGTAAGAGGAGATGGAAGAATGAAAAAAAACACAAACGAAAACAACTAAATAATGAGTTGGTGTTTTTTAGGGGAAGAGTAATTAGAGAAAATATCCCAGGCAAGAAAGTAGCAAATTACTTATGCCATTTAGACTTAACCCACTCATTCATTCATTTATTCATTTGTCTATTCAATAATGAAATTTTAGGTACTTTTATGTGTCCTAATGCTAGCAAGTTGATGTAAAATGCTGAATGGGAGAGACAGAACTTCCAGAACCTTCTAATTTATCCAGAGAGGTTGATGAAAAAAGCAATTTCAGTAAAGCATGCAAAGTTCTATGATAGGACAGCTATGGTAACAAGGGCTTGGTAGGCAAATGTGCAGCAATGGCACTCAGTCCAGAACTGTCTGTGGGGATAGTGAAACTGGTACTAGGGAGAAGGACAGTAGACACGCCAGTAGGGATGACATTAGCTTAAAACCTAAAAACTAATCAGGAGTTAGGGAGAGCAGATGGAAGCAGTGATATTTTAGGGTTAGGTTTAGAAAATTCCTCATCTGAGGACTTAAAGAATCTCCTAATGGCTGAAAAATAAAATGTATAAAATGTTTTAAGGCTTTTAGATACATCTTAAAAGCAGTGGAAAAAAATCTTTAGAGCGGTCAATAAGATTATTAGATATAAATGTGAAGAAATTGATAGATTTTGTATATATAAATGTATATATTAATAATAATCATTTAACTGTCATTCAGGAGGAGGCATTAACAATAATAACAATGAGAATAATAGCACGGAAGCACACGCTGAGTCATTCTGTAGAACCTGTCTCCTAATCCAGTGTTCTTTTTGCTGCACTATTTCTAGAAACTTCAATTACTGTGCAATTTATAAATCACTGAAACATTTTTCTCTCCCTCAGGGCTTCCCAGTCCATTTTCTTTCCACTTACAAAAGGGAGACTGCCATGAGCTTAGCTCTTGCCAGTATGCAACGCAGGATGACCCCTCTGAGCAGCCTGCCAGAGCCAGGACCTTCTCAGCACAGCTCCTGGGGAATGGCAGTGGCCACTTGAGTCTGGGTCCTTTTTTCTGATACACTTACTTGTCTTTAATCTGCTTGAATTTATTTGGAGAATATTCTTGTTCTATGTGTAGTATTCTTGCTATTTAGAATTCTTTGCACTCAAAGGCCTATTTATATGGACTCATGCACATATAATCCCAGCACTCTAGGAGATTAAGGTAGGAGGATTGAAATTTTGAGCTGAGCCTAACCAACAGGGCAATCTAGCAAGACCTTGCCTTGAAATAAAATATAAAAAAGGGTTGGGAATGTAGCTCAGTGTGAAGGCCCTGGGTTCAATCTCCAACACTAAAATAAGAAAAAAAAAAAACCAAAAAACAAAAGCACCTCATTTGCTTTTCAGTTCTGGGTCATTTCCATTGTGTACATACTGTACTGGATAAAATATTGACATTTTAGAATGCAATTTTATGATTCTGTGGATATGCACATAGGCTTGCATGCCAGTTTGCTTGCCACAATGAACACGCTTCTATCAGTAAAGGCAAGGTATGTGGACACATCACACACTGGCTAGTTGAAGAAATTCTCTAAACCTTAGTTAAATGACCTAACATGTTGCTTTGGAATTACCATAATCCCTTTGGGAAAGACATTTATCTGGCTATGTTTAATTTTCTAGGGCTATAGCTTCAAGGAATAACCATGAAAGGACCCAAAGAGGATTTATTTGCTCAATACTTTCTCTAGTGAGATTTTTATTTTGTATTAAACATACATACTATATAAATTCAGTGCTTCTGCATTTTATCATAGTTTAGGAATATTTAAAATATCACATGCTATCAGCAGAAGTGTGAAACTTGTTTACTGAATTTCTTCCTGAGCTGACTCCAGACACTTTCTAACTCAGAACAAATTGCACATACAAAATGAAGATAAAGTGCCCATATCCAGAGCTAGGCAAATGCATGTTATTGTGAGTGCTATAGAAATGAAGGAAGAGCACTGGGCTTACAGTAAGAAAAACTGGGTTTGCAACCCAACTTTTCTAATTAGTAGCAGTGGGACCCTAGATAAATCTGCTTTTTCTCACACTTCTGGGACAATGGATCCATGTCTTATTTCTTTTTATATCCCTCCACTTATGAATTCATTCACTTATTAAACAAGTACTTACTGAATGCCTGCTATGGGGAGACATTTTGCTGCATAGCCCTAACAGATCTCTGTACAAGCCAAATGAGATGATCACACCAGGCATTACCACTGGTCAAGTGCACACGAGGTGTTGTGTTTCCACTTTATCATCTCCATTGCACATGCAGGGTGAGCTGTCAGCATGGATTTAGGTGTGTTCCAAGGCAGTCCTCTCAGAGTCTATTGTGGGAAATCCTGACCCTCTGGGTATACACGAGGTGAGTGAGAAACTCATCCAAATTTAGAGGACTCATAAGGGGCTGACCAGAGTTTGAACCAAAGTAGATCTGATTCAGGAGACCCCCGCTTTCCAAGCAGACCTGTTAATATGAAAGACGGTTACAAATAGGAAGTTCTAAAGAAGGAGAGCTATGACTTTTTATTATTATTATCCATACTTATTTGTAATACAATAAAAACAGTCCAAAAGCAAAAACGAAACAGGAAATGGGCTTGTTTGTGTTACTGTGGGAATTCTCATTATAATCTCATCTTGTTTTAGGTTCCTATTGTTGGGTTTGAGAGTCCCATTCTTTCTTTCCCCCGTAGGCACGTCATGCTGCTTTTTTCTTCCTGTCTGCAGATCATGGTTGGGCTGTCTGTAAGCACATTAAAAAAAAAAAAAAAAACCTAACAAACAAAACAAAACAACCCTGAAACGATTTCAGGCAGAATCACTGTGTCAAAGAGGTTGTGTGTGTATATCCTTGAGGATGAAAATGCCAATTTCTTATAAAAAAGCAAAACTCTACATTTTAAAAGGTTGAATGTAATGTTATTTAACTAATTTCATGTGACTACCTTTAGGCCACTGAAAAAAAGCCCAAATATATGAATAGTCTCTGGAGTCTGGTAACATTTTCATGTGATTCGAGAATAGCTAAATTTTAATTCATTTTAACCTCTTGCCTTTTGATATTTGGCTCTTTTGATGGGAAGTGTCTGTTCACTGTGAGATTTGTTAGGAAAGAAGTTGTCAGTTTAATCACAAATCTGTTTTTGTTACATTTTGGCAGCTAAAGAAGATCCCAAGGTTTTGACACAAAGAACATATACTATTTAAATGGATTTGTTTAAATAAATTTTGTTCCAGTATAACATAACAAACTATTTTTAAAATCATAGGTGCATTTTAACAAAACAGAATATTACTGTACCCCAAAAACTTTACTAATGCCTTCTTTCAAGTAAGCTATATCCGGAAGTAACTGCTATTCTGATTTCTACTGTAATAGTGTAATCTCCACTTTTGGATTTTTTAAAAAATGAAAATAAAATTCTATAATATGTCCCTTATTGTGTCTGGTTTCATTCTTTCAGCATTATGCTTATGGAGTTATTTACGCTGTTCTGTGTAGCAGAAGTTTGTTCCTCCTTATAGCTATATATTGTCTCATAAAGAATGAGTCTACCACAATTTATTTCTCATTCAATCTGTTTGTGTAGGTATTTGGATTGTTTCCAATTTGTGGCTGTTAAAATTATTGGTGCCTTGAAATACCTGTGCATAAGCTTTTCTCTTGAGTATATATGGAAGGGTGAAATTACTAGATATAAATATTTTAGGTCTTAGTAGATACTGCAACTTTTTCAGAATATTTGTGTAATTGTAAAAATTCCACCAGCAATATGTAGAGTTTCTCTTGTTCTGTACCCTCATTGGACTTTTTAATATTGGCCATTCTGATGTGTGGCAATGTCATTATCATTTAAATTTATATTTCCCTAAATAATGAGGTTATATACTTCCTTATATTTTTACTGGATATTTGTATGTTTTCCTTTGTGATATGCTTCTCAGTACTTGAAAAAAAATGCTTCCAGAGATGTCTGTGTTCTAATTCCCAGACATGTGACTATATTGTGTTACATGGAAAAGAGAAATTAAGATTGCATGTGACATTAAGGTTCATAATCAACAGAATGTAATGCAGATTATCCTGTATTATATAGGCAGGCTATTCTAATCAAAAGGCTCTGAGAGTAGAAGGGGAAATTAGAAGAGAGAACCAGGTCTGGCAGTGTAAGAAAGACCTAGCTCAGTGTTGTTGGGGTAGAAGACAGAGGACCAGTCCTTGAGCGAAGGAAGTCATCCTGCCTTTTAAAGCTGGGAAAGACAAGGTAACGAATTTCACCCTAAAACTCCACAAGGATCACAGCCATGCTGATATCTTGGCATCATGAAGTAATGTTGACTTTCAGGCTACAGACCCATAAGACAATAAATTTCCTTTGTTTTTACAAAAGGAAAGTGAAACATGCTTTGGAGTCTTTTTGCTCATATTTTTCTCGGGTTGGCCTTTTGACTTTGCAGATTCTTGCTATATTGTGGATGTGAAGGCTTTTTGGGTTTGTTTAGTATTTTGCATTCATCTTATTTTTTTTTTGATCCTAGCATAATTGAGGGATAATTGGCAAAATTATGTATGTAAAAAGTATTAATATATTATATATTGTGAAATGATTACCACAATCGAGATAGATAAATTCCATGACTGTTTTCTGTGTCCATGGTGAGAACATTTAAGATTCATTCTAAGAAAATTTCAAGTATATAATACAGTGCTGTTAACTTCCAGTCACTGTGCTGTGGATTAGATTTCCAAAACTTATTCGTCTTATTTGAAGAATTTGTAACATCTTCCCATTCTTGTCCTCCACCTTCAAATGCCGCCTGGCAACCACTACTCTGTTTCTATGAAGCTGGCTTACATTTCACATGTATTTGCAAGATCATAGACTATTTTTTTTTCTGCTTCATTTCACTCAGCAAATATCTTCAGGTTTTATCCATATTTTTGCAAATAACAAGATGTCCTTCTCTCTCTCTGACATTTTCTTTATTCATTTATTTTTCATTTATCTGGATACTTAGGTTCTTTCCATGTCTTTGCTATTGTGAATAATGTTGCAATGAACATAGGAATGCAGATAACTTCAATAAACTGATCTGGTTTTACTGCAGTTCTATTTTTACATTTCTGAGGATGTTTCACACTGTTTTCTATAATGACTACAACAATTTACATTCCCAAAAGCGGTGCACAAGTGTTCTATATCCTTACAAACACTTGTTGCTATCTCTTGTGTTTCTTTTTCCAGTGCCGGGGATTGAACTCAGAGCCTCACATGTGTTGGTCAAGGGTTCTACTGTTGAGTCTTTTTTAGTAGGCATTCTAACACTTGTGAGGAAATATGTTATTGTGCTTTTGACTTGCATTTTCTTGATTTCTGATGTTGAGCAACTTTTCATGTAACTATTGGTCACTTGTATGTCTTCTTTGGAAAAATGTTTATTCAGGGCCTTGATCTACTTTTTAAATCAGATTACTTGTTTTTTATGTTTGAATTATATGAGTTCTTAATATATTTTGGATATTAATCCCGTATCAAGTAGATAGTTTGCAAATATTTTCTTCCATTCCATAGTTCCTCCCTCGCTCATTCAATCATTCCCTTGGCTGTGTAGCAACTTGTTAGTTTGATGTAGTCCTACTTGTTTATTTTTGTCTTTGTTGCTTGGCTCTTGACATAAAAAATTATTTCCAATACCAATGTCTAGGATTTTATTCTCTGTATTTTCTTCTAGGAATTTTGTGATTTCAGTTCTTATAATTTAGTTTTTAATCTGTTTTATCTTTGTTGCTGTGTTTCTGACCACCATGTAAGATAAAGTTCAATTTCACTCTTGCATGTGGGTATTTTGTTTTCTTAACAATGTTTATTAACAAGACTGTGCTTTCTCCATTATGCAGTCTTGTTAAATTGGTGATCTTACATGTGTGGATTTATTTCTATACTTTTGATTCTTTGTTCCTTTGGTTTGTTTGAATGGCACAGTATCAACCTGTTTTGGTTGTTCTAGCTTTGCAGTGTAATTTGAAATTACACTGTAGTCACCTTCTTTGTTCTTGCTCCAGGTTGATTTGGTCTTTGTGATCTTTTGTGTTTTCATGTGTCCATATTCTTGAGAGATTTACATAATTTTATTTTCTTACAACATTCTTATTGAGCTTTGGTAACAAAGTTTTGCTGGCTAAATTAGAAATTTGGGATGTAGTCTCATAATTGTAAGATGACTGTTCCATATTTCTTAAATTTAGATGGACCACCAATAAAATCATATGGGTTGAGTTTTTCTTTCTGATAATTTTGTTGAAGAATTTAAGTTTTTAATAGTAGGAACATAAACTTTTCCATTTTTCATGTCAGTTTTGATAAGCTGCATTTTTCAAGGAAAATTTCTTCTAAATTTTCAAATTAATTTTCACAAAGTTATTCATAATGTCTTTCTTGAAAAATATTTGTGAACTACTGAGTGATGTGCTTTTTCATTCTCAAATTTAATAGCATTTGCCTTTTTTAAAAAAAGAGCTTTGCTAGAAGTTTGTAAATTCTTAAACTTTTAGCTTTGATGATTTTCCCTATTATCTGTGGATTTTACTTCACTAATTTATTTTTCTTGACTTCGCAGTATTGTTCTGCCTTCTAATTTATTTGCATTTGACTTGTTTTTTTTTTAAAAAGAATTTCAATAAATTATTATTTTAGCCTTTATTCTCTGATAGTTGCATTTTAAGTCTAAAAATATTCTTTAAGGAATACTTTTGCTACAAAACACAAGTTTTGATTTTTTGTTTTACTCAGTTAAATTTAAAAAAAAATTTCCATTTTGACTTCTTTCATCCATGAATCTGTTTAGAAGTATGTTGCCTAATGTCCATGTGTGAGATTTTCTAGTTGTCTTGTTATTGATTCTAGATGAATTCAACATAAAATACCTACTCTTTTTGTTTCATTCCTTTGAAATGTGTTGAGGTATACTTTGTAGCCAAGCATATTATCAATTTTGGTAAATGTTCATGTACTAAAATGATATGCATTCTATAGTTATTATTTCTTTCTTTCTTTCTTTCTTTCTTTCTTTCTTCTTTCTTTCTTTTTTTTTTTTGGTACTAGGGATCAAACTCATGACCTCACACTTGCCAGGGAGGCACTTATACCACTGAGCTAACTCCTCAGCCCTCTATAATAATGTGAGCAGCATTTTACATATGTCAAATAAGCCTAATTTCTTTAAAATATTGTTAAAATCGTCTTATTCTCTATAATATTTTAATATCTGCTTGTTTAATCAAATGTTGAAAATGATGTGTTAACATTTGTTATGATTGTAGATTTATCAAGTTCTTTTAATGTTGTTAGATTTTATTTAGATTTTTGAGATTATAATATTAAGTACATATGTTTATATAATAATTTTCTTTTCCTTGGGTATTGATCATTTAGCACTACAAAATGTCCCTTTTTATCTTTAATAGTGCTCTTTATTTTAAAATCTGCTTTTTTGATATTAGTTTTGAGATATTCACTTTCTTTGGTTAGCATTTGTATGGTGTATTGGTACCCCTTGTGTATGGTCTCACATTTTTTTTTTTTTTTTTTGGTACTGGGGATTGAACTCATGACCTCATGCTTACCAGGCAAGTGCTTGAGCTGCTGAGCTAAATCTCCAACCCCTGGTCTTACATTTTCTTGGCCTTTCAAATGATTTTAAATGTTATTTCTGATTCCAGAAATAATTATATGGAAATAAAATGTAGAACTTTCTTCTAACAAAAATTTGAGTTTGCACAGCAGCTGGTCTCATTTCCTGGTTTCAACAGAAAAACACTGTTAGTAACCAGTGTAACTTGTACAGTTACTAAATTCAAAGACTAAAATAAATTAACAAAAAGTAAAGCAAAACTCAAATTACATACATTAGGGAAAATGTCAGGATGGTATTAGGTCTTCCTCTATGTAATGAATGTTAGAAAGCAGCATCTGGAGCATTCTTGGGGAATGTTTGTCCCAGTAATTTTTGCATGATCAGATTGTCTTCAAATCATAACAAATATGTCTGTGTGTAAGAACATTAGTGTCTTGGTTACTTTTCTCTCGTTGCTGGGACAAAATACCCAACACTCAAAATGAAGGAAGGAATGGTTTATTTAGCTCACTGTTTGTGGAGGTTTCAGTCCATAATCAGCTGGCTTCAAGGTAGGGTGGCATGACACATGGGCAGAAGTTCAAGGCAGCAGTCAGCAAAAGCAGCCAGAGCAAAGAAAGGGGAGAACAAGCCTTTTCTACTCCCATATATGTAAGCAGGCTGCCCCTCCCCTCAACCCACAGGGCAGGTGTAACCCTCACACCACCTCTGTGCCCTCCTCTTGTACAGGCTCAGGAGATCTTCAGAGTAAGAGCCCTTGGCTCCCTGCTGAGTCTCTTAGTTAAATTTCTAAACTTCTCAAGTTGAAACAATATATCAGTTATAACAATTAGGAACATAGGTCTTATAAAAAATAAACAAAATAGGGCTGGATAATATATTCCAGTCAACCAAAAGAGAAATCAAAATAAAAATTTTTGAAATATAAAAATATTAATGATGAGCATTTCATTCATCTAAATATGAAACTAAAATTTTAATCCAGTCTCAATTAATTGAGCATACATATTATAAACCTTAACTTTATGCAGATAAAATGAGAGTGAACAGAAGTGGAAGGATATAAAAGTGTTCCTATTTTATGCCTAGTTTTAGCAAGAACCAAGAGTCCAAAACTATAACATTTAGCTTTAATAATGGTTTTAATAGTTAAAATAATGATTTTAATTAACTTAAGAGATATTTTAAAAAGTAATTTCGCTTGTGTTGAAGGAACATCTGAAATTAAACAATGTTATTTTCACTTATTAGTTAACTCAAGTATAATAAAAACTATCACTATATGTACAAGCAAAGAGAGGGGACAAACAGTGATCTCTAGTTATTAACAACTATAGCTACTCTGGAATGGTTAATTTTTGGTGATTATTTTTAACTTTTGTATTCTTTTTCTTCCAACTTTCACTTTTCTTATAATAAACATGTATCATTTTTTCAAAATCTTTAGTCATTTTCTAAAAAAAATGTCAAAGAGAGCGATAGAGACATCTTTAGCTAGAAGAATTTTTCTCACCTTTTTCCAAATTACTTTTACAGAGAAACTTTATATTTTATCTTAAAAGAAGCCATGGATTGAATTATTCTTTGTCATGGTGAGCCTAATGTGATCAATTTTTATTTAGGTTTCACTAATGAAGAGTGAATTCTTTTTCTCTGCAACTCCTAGCATTCACTATCACTCAGTGTAACCTTTCATATCTCAGGCTCCTCGTTTCAAGTCAGGTCTGTCATCTCTTCTTCTTAGATCTAGAAACAGACAGTGTCACTGAAAGGACACTCTCTGAGGAGCAGGATGGTGGTGGGGTGCTACTACTGGTTTGAAAGCTCGTCAGATTGACAGCCATTCTGTCAAGTACTATAGCAGAGAGTCAAAGAATTAAAATGCAGAGCCTCCTATTTTATGTTGGAAGATGGGGAAGACAGGAAACATTGGCTCACTGTTAGCGAGCACCTGATGTATGCTAGGCATGGTCACAAGATTCCTGAGAGTTTTGTGTTACTAATCCCTTTATGCATACCAAGGAAACAGGAACTTGGAGAGGTGAGACGAATCATCTGTGGCCCCGTGGCCAGCCAGGAATACACTGACACTGAAGCTCGTGCCCTGCTGTGTCCTTCTCTCTGTTTCTATTGCTGCAGAGAAAATGTTCCTACAATCTTTCCCTTTTCTGTGTGTCTGTTGCTTGTAATGGAAGTATTTCTTTAAGCTTTTTCCTCCTAATTTGCAATTTTGTTTATTGCACTTTTAAACATTCTTAAAAGTTTTATCTTTGATGCAGATAGCAAATGTTTTGCTCCAAACTCTATGGAAGAATTACTACCAAGACAATAGAAGCAGTTAGATCTGGCTAGAATTGAAATTTAATGGCAAAATGAATTCAAACCCACAAAGAGTTAATTACTTTAGCACTAATTAAGTGTAGTCTTCTTGGGGGGAAAAAGCCTGCTTTATTCTGGCAAAAAGCCTGTAAAAAAGGGACGATCTGTCACAGACTCATGAAACACAGTAATTAAGGTCTGAAACGCTTCCCAATCAAAGAACAGGACGAGTTTACTCTGAGTTAACTGTTTAAAGAGCATCCCTTGTGAAATGGTATTGCCACTGTGTGTTTTTTAATTGAATTGATTTAATTTCTTTCTGTTTGCTTCTAAGTAGGAATTAAAGCCTCCATTAGGAATTGCTCATGTTGTCCATTCTGGACCCAGGACAGAGAATAAGGAAGGACTAAGGTAGTGTGCATCTTGTATATACTGTAGTCAGAGCCTGGTCACAGGGCTAATTTTGCAACAGGCAGGAATAATGAACAATTAATGAACTCACATCTTTCTTACATGTGTAATTTTTAAACTAATCATTTATGTTCTCCAAGTAAGATGTTTTGCTTTCGCAGAAGCATGAAAATGCATAAGTAAATGAAAATATGTATTTTGTTCCAAAAGTATGCTTATATTTCATGTGTTTCATTTCCTGGTGGAGACTCACTTGGCCAACACATTTGTGTTATGACACCTGTAACTCACACATGATAATTTAATTCAGTAACAGTTGATTTCCCTTTATAATAAAGTAATCACCTAAACTCTGCTTCATGTATTGGTTCATTGTCTTTCTTTCCAGTATTTAAGCTTCATCTAGGATATCTAGTTTGGTTAAAAAGCATAGCAAATGAACAAAAATGTTGAAATAGTCACTTTCTTTTTACCATGATGTGAGGATTGCATTTTTTTTCAGCCCAGGAGATTTTTAAAAATATATTCTTCATGCAGAATTTATTGCTTATATTAAGGGAGAGATTTGATTAAATCATAGCTATGTCTAATGTGGCCCAAGAATAGGACATTTTTATTCATTTTTAAAAATAATTAACTATTTCAGTTTCTGATAAATATAATTGCTAATATCCATTCAGTTTTTTTGAGGAACTAAGCCATTTTGAAGTTAGTCTTTTTAAATTATTTCAATGGTCCTGTGAGGAATGTATAATGATTATCCCACTTGTATGAATCAAGGATCTAGGATTAAGTGTAATAACTTGCCCAAGGTCAAGGAGAGCAAGATTTACCTAAATTGTTTAACCATGAAGACCAAATTTTCACCTCTCTTTAGAAATATGAATGGTAGATGTGTATAATGACTAGAAAAGAGTAGGGAAGTTTTCAAGGACCTAACATCATGTTCAAAGAAGCAGATTAAGTATGAGGACACATCTTTTGTTTGTACTAAATTCTAGATCATGTAAGTCAGTGAAATGAGAGTGGGCCCTTTAGGTTTTATACTCCACTAGTTTATGATGATCAGAATGTTATGGAGGAGCACAGCAAATGGAAAGTCAATCATTCATGAAACTGAAGGGATATGCTCTTCATCTCATTTCCTTCTTATTCTGCTACTCTTAGCCCTTTTACCTAATTATTGGTTTATCATATTACTCCCTCATGTAATCCATTTACGTTCAAAAAATTTTTTCTGACATCAGAGAAATTGTGACATTCAGTGGATCAAGATCCTGAACCATTTTATGCTTCCTAGTATGATCTAGAACTCTTTGGAGAAACCGTGGCCTCTGGCACAATATTTTCACTCAAACAAATTTGGTTTCCTATGATCTCAGTGGTATTTAACAATAAATCCTGAACTACATGTTTAGCAGAGGCAGTGGGATAATGGATGTCAAGTCCATCAATCACAGATGAAAAAATCGCTCTGGGTTGGAATGTCAACTAGGCATTAGCTGTGCCTTGCACTCTCAAATCTATTCAAGTGACCCCCTGATTAGGTCAGCTTGTTCTTCTGCCCTGAGAAAATTTAAAATGGAAACAAGCAGTGAGAGTATCATAATCCTGATGATACTTTGGGCTGTATGAAGTAGGTATTTGGTATAAGGAGAACCATAAGCAGCTTCTATGTAGTGTTTCACTCCTGTCAGCTTGATCAAATCACATACAAAATCAATATAAAACTGCATGTTCTGTAAAGTAAATATGTCCATTAGGTGAGAAGTGTTTCAGGGTAATTTGAAATAGTCTGAAAATACCCATTTGTAACTGAAGGATTTATTTAGAATTGATTTTGGGAAAAGTAAAAGTGAGCAAAATGGTGTTTACTTCTTCTATTCCAGATAAAAAGAAGCACCAGAAAAAAAAATCTGAATTGTAACTATCATAAGTGATATAGCCAAAAATGTGATGTTGGCATTTGTGATTACCTTAGAAGTAGAATGATATTAACTGCTAACCATTTGAAAGTTGCAAATGCCTATTTGCAGATCCCTGGTATAAATGCACAGCCGCACCATCAAGTATATTTACAACCTGAGAATCACTAAAGATTTGGGAGGCAGCATTTTGTCCCTGGCAGATGCTATCCACATGCCTCAGCTCTCCTGGTGGCATTCAGAAACAGATAAGGTAAATAAAGACTCCAAATGCTTAGATTAGAGTGGCTTTGAAATGAAATGCATTTCAAAATGTATTTTAGTGCAGTTTCAAAACGACATTATTGTTGTGTTTGTCATGTTTTTACTAAAAATGAGGCTTTAAAAAATAACCAATACAGATACTGAATAGGGAAGGAGAGTTGGGAGATGCTGGAATGGTTGATGATATTTCTTCCTTCCTGGGCAGTGGGAAATTACACAGTTGTCATTCACATTAGCAGAATGTAGAACATCAGCTGAGCAATGCCAGAGTTCTCCTATAGGGGGAACCAGGGCGACTTTGCCCTTCACTTTAACTTCCTGAATGCCACATTGCAAAAAGTTATGATGGTATGGAGGGGTACAATGGAGGAATTATAGGAGACCATTTGGGAGGACTATGATTCTACAAAATATGATGAGCAAATCCAAAGGTCAGATATTGTAATGTCTGTGGATAACCTCTAGCCATTGTGGCATTGCTTTCTGTCTTGCATATCTTCTAGTGTGGTTATGAATGCTCCTGAGATTACTCACCTTTCCTGCTATTCTGAGCCTTCCCATCATTTTCCTTGTTATTGGAAAGAACCCTTAGAAGATACAGAAACTGCAAAGACCTGCTTTTTCACAGATGACCTATGCTGACTTATTCTCCCAATAAATACTTTGATTTTTTTTATCTTTAGATCCATTTACTTCATAAAACTGTTTTTCTAAAGTGGCACATACCTGTAATCTCAGCACTCTGGGACAGCGAGGCAGGGATCCCCCAAATTCGATCCCAGTCTGAACAATTTAGAAATTTAACAAAATTGTGTTTCAAAATAATAATAATAATAACTAAAAAGACTGGTGATATAGCTCAGAATAAGGCCTGGAGTTCAATCTCTAGTACTGAACAAAGAAATTAGGATAAAAGACATTGCTTTTGTGGTGGTGTAGAAAGGCATGAATGATCAGCCCTGATTCCACGAAGGCAGGCCAGAGAGGGAAGACAGGAGCCTGCACAAGGTAGTAGTTAGTGGCTATAGACTGGGAAAGAGGGTGCCTAGCAAGAGGTTGTAAGTAGATGTAGTAAGTAGTGTGTTGGTGACCAGTTTGCTGGTAAGTAGTGAGAAAGGAGAAAAGACAGGAATGACTCTAGATCTGTCCACTTGGTAGATGGGGTACAGCATGGGAGAGATTTTTTAAAAACTGTGAAACAGAAGCACGTGTTGCAGGCAAGGTGATGAACAGTTCTGGGCTGGTTTGGGCTGGTTTCAGGTGTCTATAGAGTCACAGCTGCAGGCCAAAGGAGCTGACTTGCTGATCCCAGCCCTCCCCCAGCTCTCCTGCTTTCCCTGTGCTTCTCTGCCCCGCAGAAATCCTGGCTGCTAGGATGAGGCACAAAGAGTGAAGTGAGAGGAAAGAGAAAGCACGGACAGGGCCTCCTCTGCTCTCAAACTGCTGGAAATCTCAACTGAGATAGGTGAGAAAATTCCACCCTAAATTGAATTTGAACATTGAATAATAGGCCATATTAGATGTCCTAATTATGGATAGGGCTGAGTTTTTCAATATAAATGAGTTTGGAACTTTTTGTTGTCAAAGAACAACAGAAAAGAGTTGGCACGGTCTTCTGGAAGCAGATGAAGAACTTGTGCCCAGGGGAAATTAAGCAGGACAGTGGGTGACCAGAACAAAGCTGCACACGAGCGCATCTCTGAGGCAGGAGCAAGGGCTCAGACAGAAGCCTGGTTTGTCAGAGGAGCAAGTACTGGAAAATCAAACCTTCCGCTTTGTAATGGGTTCAAACCTGAGAACAAGGACCATTTTTACCATCTTTTCAGATAACACACTGAAGGTTAGAAGGGGGATTCTTTCCCCAAGTCATCAAGCTAGTACATGACAGAGCTAATATCTGAAGGTTGCTGTGACTAATGTCAAAGACACTATGCTAACTATTCCCTAAATCTTAAAAAAAAGTCACAATTTTGATTTACAAAGACACTATGAATAAAGAACCAGTGATGACAATAGCTGTTAATGCTGAGTATTGCAAAGACAGGGCTGGTAAGAGTTAAAAGATGACTCAAAGTTCCACAAATAAAACCAGCATATGATTCAAGATCATGCAAGCCTTCGGGGTCCAACCCCAAAACCACACTTGGGCCTCCTTGGTAATGTTCGCCACCGTGTGGGTAGTCTCAGCCTGGGGGCAGAGGTCAGTGAGAAGCAGAGGGACCTTTGTGACCTGCTTGCTCTGTAAGGGTCTTGTCTGTGAAAAAATCCTGAGGAGACAGGGAGCTTTGCTGACTGCCCTTCTCTGTTGTATCATTTAAAGCTTTTTTTTTCAGTTGTGACTCAATGTTATGAAGAATTCACATAAAAATAATTTTACAGTTAGGTTCCAATTATGTACTGATATGAGGATCTTTAAACAATACATTCGTTAGAGAAGATGAAAATACAGTCTTTCATCTATTTAAAAACATGCTTGTAAGGGAAGCCATAGGCTGATTCAAAGTGTAGGATTCATTTGTCATTTCAGTTTTCATTAAAAATAGGACAAAAGAACATAACAAAAGAACGAGAACTGGGAAGAGTGGCACACATTTTTAATCTCTGTGCTTTTGAGAGGCTGAGTCAGAAGGACTCGAAACTTGGGTCCAGTCTGGATGACTTAGCAAGACTCTTGTCTCAAAAAATAGAAAATAAAAACATAAAAAAGGCTGGGAATGTAACTCAGTACAAAGGTCCTGGATTCTGTCCCTCATACTGAAAAGAAAGAAAATCCACTTAACTGAAAATAAATGCAGGGGAGGAGGGGCATTATTTAAGAAACACAAACTTAGGGAAATTGTCATGGAGAAGGGCTTTCTTGTTCAGAAATTATTTTCTTCTTAAAGACTTCCTTCTTACTTAATCCAATCTTCACTTAAATTTTAATTTTGGATTTTTTTTGTAATAGAAATATTTTGTAGAGTAGAAAAATAAGGTTATTCCTTTTGAAGAATGGCGGATTGCTTTGATTGAGACTCCAGCCACTGCACGAAACACACAACATTTAGACTCAACCCAGCAATAAAAATCTGTGGCTTCTTGTTTTTCTCTTCACCTGTTTTGCGTGAATGCTCCCCCTTTCTCCTCTGACAAATAACATCTTGTTCTACAAACTGTCTTATGAGTGGTACAATTTTTAGATGAATCTCACTGTGTCTCACACACACACACACACACACACACACACACACACATGCACACACAGAAACATTTGAATTAATAGTACAGAAAGACTGGTTTGCATAGTGTTTGCCCTGGTCGGAACCCTGGATACCAAAGGAAGAGTCTGTCCTGACCCAGGCAATACTTGCTATTTGATTTTTTAAATTAATTTTTTATTTGTAATCTCAGGTTCTGTTGACCTTGAAGAACTCTTGAAAAGAGCAATCTGAGAGCTGATTTCAGTGTGTAGACAGTTCTATGGAGAATAAGAGATACTAACATAGTCCGATAGGCCAAACTTTAAATGTGCATTTCAGAGGTCAGAAGTAGAAATTCCATTAAAGTTATATTTAATGATAAAATGTCAATTGAGCCAATTTTTCTTCAGAAGTTTATAAGGTGATCTGTGATAAAAAGTATTTCCTATAGTACTGGGTAAAAAGTTGAGTCATAAAAACAAATAAAATGACTGCAACTTGAAGTTTATATTGATTTTGATATGAAACAAGAGTCCAGAGATGAGTAGACAAATTTGCAATTGAAAAATACCCCTTTGGAAAAATGGTCCTACTACTGCTGACAGAATTTCTGCCAAACTCTTGGGGTGACAGAATTGTTCGATTTTGTATAAACTAAAACTGTGTGTGAATTGACTGGGGGAGCCTTGGAGAGGAATGGTAGAGAAAAGGGAGGGAAGAGAGTGCTTCTTTCCTAGGCTCTGACCTTATTTCAGTTCTAGCTTAGTCCTGTTGCCTATGGACTGGGGGAAATTACCTGTGTTCTCTTTTCACTCAGCTCCACCCTTATCTTCATGAACACATGCTTCAGGAGTCCCAACACTGTGATTGTGAGGAAATGACATAACAGGCCTGGGTTTAAGCTTTCTGATTTTTTATGGGCCCCAGTAATTAATATTTAAGGCAAGGTAGCTAATAAAATGAATGAATGATTGAGTAACTGTGAGTAGGACTGTACTCTGAAGGCTTGTAGAATAGTCCACATACAGTACATGCCTTATGTAAGCTGATTCCGTGGACTTATTTATTCACACAGGCCAAATTTAACATGTCCTTAAGGAAGATTCAGCCACACTTGGACTAGATGCTCTTTAACATACCATTAGGACTGAACTCTATGCATAGATGCAGGGCCCATGATTTATTGGAGCTCAGACTTGTCCCATCCTGCCTCATTTAAAATATTTATTTAAGATGCCCATGGGTTGTGGTCAATGAGATTGAATCCTTTTCTCTCACAGAAACCTCCTTGAACTAGTAAAATATATACTTGAATTCATGCTGTTTGGTATGAGGCAGATCAGATTGGAGAATACGACAAGTAAAAATACCCACTGAGAGTCAGTTCTAATGTCTTACTATAGTCAAAGTGGCTCTATCTTTTCTGTAACACTATCTTTTCTCTTTCTCTAATCAAGGGATGATGATCATATTTTGCTCTTACCATACTTTCATCTTTTTGGGAGGAACCATCTATAAGGTAGAAAAGTCACTTCTACATTCTAAGTAACAAGACAATATTGAGGACAAGAGGACCAAACTATGGATGTTGTTCATTGATTGCTTTGCAAGCAATGTAAATGTCATGAAGCAAGAGCCACTAAGGTGATTAACTCAAAGGCTATTTAATATCTACATAGCAAAATTATATCCAGAAGCATATGATTACATCAATTATAAATTCATTGTTTCTTTTAAATGTTGTGAAATTATTTCACAAAATATCTAGTCATCTTTAGAAATTTTGACTCTAGATGGGATTTTGTTGTTAGGTATTTTTAAACGCTACATATAAACTTCAAATCTTCAGCAAAGAAGTTTCAAAAGAGTGTGTGATTGCGTGCGTGTGTGTGTGGGGGTGTGTGTTGCCTAAACCAGGAAGGCATTTTCCTCTTTGCCTCTTGACTGTTACCTCTTGGTATGGGATTGTGCTTCTCATTTTTGAGTTCCTGTCATGTCCATCTATCAGTGACCTACTGATTTTCTGGGTTAAATCAGGAAGGATACACGTGAAGAAAATGAATTCCCTAGCCTGGTCTCTGGCTCATATTCCTCAGTTATACATTAGCTGGCCCTTAGCTCCGTGTGTCTTTTCTTACATCAGTATTTTTGGGAGTTCTCATCAGGATTAACTGACTCTTTTTTATTTGCTATAATAAAGCATTCTGTCCACTCTGCCCACCTCTGGCATTCCAGTTCCTCATCTGCAGCTGACAGTTGTCAGAAGTCCATTAGCCTTCCAGCCATCGCAGTTACTTCTGGGTGGCTTTAGGATGTCACTGATATCAGCTGGACTTGGCCATTTGCTGTTCCAATTCCTATGTTCTGAAGAAAGATAAAGCTTCTTCCCCTTTAATACTTACATTTTCTTAGGCTACAGTATAGAAAGGCTTTGCTCTCTGAGTTCTCCTAATGCCTCTAACACAGTGTTATTTCAGTTCACTGGGAATTTATTACAAGTTTTCTTAAAGTGAGTTTGGGGATTTTGAATAAAAGAATTCTGAAAAGCACTGCACACAAATCACTCTTTTTCACCCTGCGTTCCTGACTGGGTATTGATGGAGTGAAACCCTGGGTGTGTACTCAAATTGTCTCATCTCCTTTTCTTATTTTCTTTCTTACTATTTCCTTTCTTTCTCCCCTCTGTCATCTTTTCTACTCCATTCTAACGGGTGTATGGAAGAAAGACCACGAGGAGGCAGTGGAGAAGGGCCTTTTTGTAGGAGGGTAGGGAGAATGAAGGCAAGGAAAGTTCAAGTGTCCACTGGCATTTACTTTGCAGTATTGCTTTGACATCTCTCCGATTTCCCAAAGATGGCACCGGCAGGCCTTTGCCTGTTTGCCTTGTTCCTGTGAGCCTGGGAGGCTTGGAGGGAGTGCTCTTGCTCTGCTGGACCTTTCACTCTTGGGGAGAGGTATCAGTACCAGAGAGGCTGGAATAACACAATTTGTTTTAATTCTTTCTACTATGAATAGTCTGGAACAGGCCTGTGGTATACAATGAAAACATAAGAATAAAATATAAGCCTCAATTCTTAATTTACCTGCCTGTCTCTGTGGGTTTAAATTAACTCTTATGAAGAAGTCCCCACTGTATTGTTTTCTAATTAAAGCATATATATATGTCTAATGAGTTTTCAGAATAATAAGGCATTTATAGTACTGTAATGAAGGGCATTCTTTTCATTTTTATTTACTTAACATCATAATCAGGACCAAATGAGAAAGGTTAGATGTGGTCAAATGAAATTTATGAAGAGTGGCTATTAAGGGATAGAGCATATGAACGTGGATTGTGGTTAAATAACAGTAAATAGGATGTGTTTATTAAAAAGATGCATGGATTTTATCCCTTCATTCTTGATGTCTCTTAGTACCTGACATTATACTGCTATGGTTTCCATGGAAACAGCACACACTCTTCCTTGCAGCTGACCTGAAGTTCAAGCCCTGCTGTTGCAATAGAAATTCTCAAAAACAATTCCACTTTATTAAAAACAAAAATACAAAATTTATGCAAAAAGTAAAAGAAAAAAAGAGGACAAAAAAATCCATTGACTATATTTCAGAAAAGAAAAGAGAAAGCACAATATTTTCATTAAGATGGAATCAAGAAACAATTTACTATGCTGGAGGTTGAGAGTGTCTGTCATTTCCTTCCCGTAAATTACCTTAGAATTGAACCTCCTGAGCCTGCTTTAACATGTGCACCTTTCATTTCTAATTCAATATGTTCTACTATTTTTAGTTTTCCAGAAGTATCTTTTTTCGTGATTTAAGATCTTGCTTTTCTGTGACTCACAGAAAGTGTTGATTTGGTATATAAATTGTGCATAATATAGGGAGATTAAATATAGGGAGGGTTTGCTGGAATAAGACATTCACATGTGTGAGAAATCACAAGCTGGGCCTTCTGTCTCCGGTCACCTTCCGTTTGGTTTATTAGCTAGGATGCTTTCAGTTGCAAGCAACAGAAAACTTAAGTACCATCGATCTAGATAAGAAAGTAGATTCATTGGGTTATGTCACCAAAGGGCCAGGAAGCAAGGTTTAATCTGACTCTGGGTCTGTTCCTCTGCGATTTGTTTCTCTTTGACCCTTCTGTGCTTACAGAGTCCTCAGGTCATCTTTTAGTAAAAGGACTGAAGCAGCTACCTAGATCCTATCAGTTGACAATAGAAAAACAAGACAATGAGAATGGTCTTTTCCAGAAATCTTTATTAAAGTGTGTTTTCAGTTCCATCATTCTGGTAGGGTCAAGGGTACACCCATGAGTCAGTAAGTAGGCAGGACACAGGATTATGTTGATCGGCAGTCAGCCTGAGTTACACACTCCGTTTCTGGAACAGGTAGAATTAGTGTCTTCCAAAGTTAGTAGGCTACAGGCCAAGATATAAAATTTGCAGAATTTACTAAAATAAGAACAATTGGGAAAAAACCACTGTCCATTGCAAAAGAGCAACTCATGCTAGAAACATGAATCTCAGGTCAAGTTTTCCATGATGTAAGCATCTGCCTATCTCTTATATATGTGAATCTCTTTACAATTTAAAACCAAATCTTAGGTTTGAAAAGTTACTGGCTAGAGTGAAATCTCACCTTTCCTATTCACAACTGAACCTTCTCAATTTAAAGTGATTTAAACTACAGCCTTTTCTCCTAATCATATTATTTTTTCTCACTCTACATTTTCTTTCTCCTATAGCACCTAACACTTTTTATCATAGTACAAACTTGGTGTTTGCTGTGTTCATTGTTATTATATTTGTTGTTAATTATGTTCATTGATGTGTCCCAGGCACTAAGTGTCTGTGAAATAGGAGATTTTCAGCAAGTACTTTTCCAGTAAATGAACTAATTGAATAAATAAAGTAGCAGAATCTTGCCAGATACTTTGCAGCCATTTGCTACAATGATTGAATTGATTTTATTTTGCACAAATATAGACAGTGCTCAAATTCTTATTTATGAAATAAATGGGGAATTTTGTACCTATTAGTTGTGTTTCTTCTGGCAGACATGTCCATCCTGAGTTGGACATTCTCGGTATAGGAGATTTGTTTCTTGACTCCTGTAATACCTGTCCTTGTTGGAAAGGAAAATGGTGAGATATGCAAGTGATAATTGTAAAATTCTTGCTTGAAACAGCCATTCTGTGACTGTGTTTTAAAGAAGTTCTTTAGGGCCACTTCTCATATTGCTGGGTCTTTGGAAACTCTTGCCTTTAGAGCTCTTTGTGCAATTTGCAGTTTAATATCAACCTAAAAGAAGTATTTTGCTCAGTTTGGGGCAAGGCATGTCTTGTCTGGACCCTGGCTAGTCAGCCTGGGCAATAGCACCCATGATTGCCTGGCAGTTTCTTTGTACAGCCTCTTAGAGCACCTGAGACAAGAGTTAAATGGAGGAAGGCCCTGCCATACATTTTTCTCATCCGGGTCTTAGCCGAGGAGGGATGAAATATCACATCTGTCTTCTTTGTGAGAAGCTTAAAGTTTATAGTACTGCTTAGCTAGTTGTTGCTAAAGGTACATGATAAATTCTGTGTCAGCTCTGCTGTGATTTGATTATAACTTATTCTCCCACCTCCAACTCATGCTGAAATTTAATCTCTCATTAGATCTGACTACAGTACTGGTGGGGGGAACCTTTGGGATGGTTAGGGTTAGATAAAGTCATTAAGGTAAAGCCCCCCGGAATTGAATCATGATTGCTTTATTAGCAGAGCAAAAGAGCCCCAAAAGGCCCACATGTCCTTCCTATCTCTTGCCATCATCTGATGTACTCTTTTCCTTTGGACCAGAAATGTAAGCTAAAATAAAATTCTTCCTGTATAATTTACCAAGTTTGTACTATTGTGTTACTAGTAACAGAAAACAACAAATTCGGCTGATTTATCAGTTATTCTAGTAGTCACTCAATGGGCTCCATTTCAATGCTTTGATTTCATTCTCTACCAAGGATGTTGGGGTAAAGGATTCGGGACCCCTTTCACTGAAAAGCTCATTCCTACCTCCAGACAGAACTCCATTTGAGTATTCTAAATTGTTTGTTGGGCTCTGTTGCCCTGGATTCTAAAATGGTAACCCATTAATAAATATTACTATCGTGTTGTTAGTAATATTAGCTAGAAATCTGTGATGACCAAATGGCTATTTGATGGGAGAATGGTGTGTTTCCCCACTATAGTTTTAGACTTTAAATGTAAATATAGTTATCTTTACAGTTATCTGAACAATTGACCCTGCTTAGTTAACTATAGATAAGCAGCCTCTGAAGCAGGTGTTGTATGAAAAATATTAACAGTCTTTGTAGCCCAGAAACTGGAAAATTCAAGTAGAGACTGGTTGGTAAGCTGATATCATCCGTGTCCAAAGAGCCATGTAGTCGCGGTGACCAGCTTCTACCTCCCCTTAACCATTAGTAGACTAAATGATCAGTTTCCAGTGCCTGCAAGCAGCCTCTCACTGTCTCTTTCCCAGCTAAAAAAATTGTCTGTAAGGAATGCAAATGACTTATTTAGCATTACACATAATCTACTGTAATTCAAATAAATTCTGGAACCCCATGAGATCAAATCTTTGTATGCTGTTTCATGCAAATAAAATGAGAGACAAAAATAAGAATACACATTTTGAAAGTTTTTAGTCTTTCTGGGAAGTGACAAGAAAGTATATTCCTGAGAATTGGCTAAAGTTATCTTTGCTTCCCACTGCTTTTTTGGATACTCACTCTCTAAAGTGTCCCTGGAACTGACACATAAGTGAGTGGGACAAGCAGTCTCTTTCTCTGTCACAGGGTGAGATTTCGTTTAGGCCAAGGGAGAAGCCTGATGGACCAGGAGACCCTGCTTTCCTGACCATCAACTCAACTGTCCTCACACACTGAACAGAAGCACTCGGACGCCTGAGAAATGGAGAGTTCTTTTTTCTATCTGACCGCCTCCCTAACGGGAAGCCACTGCAGGAAACTGAAGTTGAATAAAATTCCACACCTGGGCACTCTGACCCTCTAGATATGAGAGGCAATATTAGAAGCCCACTGCTCCCTGGTCCTGTGAAGGTGGCAAATATGTCTCATTCACGTGTAGCATATGACTCATGCACCGTGCTTACTGAATCAGTGCAGTGCATACACCTAGAGTACATTAAGGCAAATAATTTAGGCAGGAAAAGAATCTTAGGAAGGAAAAGGAATGGGAAGGCTTCTGTCCTTCTCCCCTTCTCTTCTCCCTTATTTTCTACCAGAATGATTTAGACTGACCATTTCCATTGAAAAAGATCATTGCTTGACTGATCGTTTCATTCGTCTGCTCACTCTGTACAGCGCTTTGTAATGTACTTTTATGTTCAGTCTCTGTTTTCTTTTCCTGTCATCTTTCTGCTTCTCTGTTTTCACTGTATGCATGCGAGTAATTTTCCATTATAGTTATTTCCAAAGGTCTCTGACAGGGTGGCAGTAAAATGACACAGCTAAGTGATACAGATTTTAATGACTTAATGCCATCATAATTTCTAGTGGAAACGTAAGTAGAGACAGGGGTGATGTTTTAAAAGACATAAAAATGGAAAGTGGATCATGGAAAAGATGTTCATGAGCAATTGCTATGGTAGAGAAGGAAGTCAGTCAGGTAAGGACAGACTTAGGAAAGGCAGGTTCGTAAAACAGACACTATTAGTAAAGGGGGAAAAGTCACAGGAGAGAAAAATAACATTTTGAAAGTATGTCAGAAAGAAGAAAAAAGATGACATGGAGAAAAGGTGGACTGGTTTCTTAATAGTAAGAAAGTGCAAATAAGAAATTATAGAAAAAGGAAGGAAGGCTCGTCTTGTCTTAGGAGCTGGACTTGGTGACAAAGGGTAATAGTGAAAAGAATACTTAAGGTAATAATAGTCAATGAGGAAAGACAGCTCAGAAAAGCAATATGTTTCAGAATATCTAGGTAGGAAAATCGCTGCAGAGCACAAAAGGAGAGAACGGGGGTAGTGCAGGCTGGCTGGCAATTATTTTTGAAATCTCATGGAAGACTATTAGGTACCTAGGAATTTGAAAAAGAGAAGGCAGCACAAAATTTTTATTTTTAAAGTGTGATGAAAATGTATTAAAGTAGGTCACAGAGACGTGTGGACTTGATGGGTTTCTTTGGTACCTGGATGAACTTCAGTGACACGAATACAAAGAGTAAAGTGAACAGTACACGGCTGGCCTTCTCCTTGGCTGAAATATGTGCCTCGGTGGGTCAGATGAGTACTCACGGCCACCTCCCTCTCCCATTATTACTTTTTATTGCTGCTGAGGTGACTAAGTGCACCTGTACCTGTGGTAGACCTTAGCAAGCTTCACTGATGTTTCCCTACCTCTTTCCCTCTGTGCAGAAGTCAGCTTTCCTGTCCCTGTGCCGATGGGCAAGGTCTTGTCTAGGGGAAGCATTCATGCTGATGTGTGATTCTCCATGCTCCTTCTTACCCTGGATCTTAAAACAGTATTTATCCCTGACTGGAAAGGAAAAGGAAAAAAAAGAGAAAAGAAAGAAAATATGGAAATAAAGATTTTATGAATAAGGAGAGGAAGTGGGGTTGAAAGAAATAGAGGGCAATGGGGGACAAAAAAAAGAAGGATCAAGATATATCGTGTACAGGTACAAATTCCCTGTGATAAATGTGATCATATTGTATATCTAAAATACATCAACAAAATTAATCAAAAAAGGATACCTTAGGGCCAGAGATTTAGCTCAGCGGCATAAGTGCCTGCCTGGCAAGCATGAGGTCACAAATTCGATCCCCACTTGCAAAAAAAAAAAAAATTTGAAGTGTATCAAAGTCAACAGATTAGGAAGTGGTTGTCTTATAAAACACAGTTTACTCCCACTTCCCAGGAGAAAGGGGACCCCATGCCCCGGGGATCCTCTCAGGAAGCACAGATGTGAGTCATAAGGCAGAAGGAGAGAAAAGAACCGGGAGCGTGAGCTTTTCTGCTATCCTCTGGGAAGGAAAAAGCAAGGCCATGTAGGGAGGCTCAGGACTGCCTACTCTGAATGGCTTTGGAGGGCTGTAGAGAACATGGGTTGTCCCTAGCTCTGCGTGGTGCTGGAGTCTAGGGGCCAGTGTGACAGCCAGCAAAGGACGTGGCTAGAGTCTGGACTGTGTGTTGGTTGGTTTGCTTTGAAACTGTACTCCCAGACACAAGAACTCCTCCCAGGCAGGGTAGTATATGTGTGGACGTCTTGGTCAGAAGTTCATATAACCCTGAATTCATAGGTTGATATGAAATCCCAAGATAATGGTATCATGAGGTGAATAGAACTCTCTTGAATGAGATTAGTCCCCTGTAAAATGTCCCTATAGAGACCAAGGGATCACTTTCCCTGGGATGGGGTAATGGGGAAGCAGGAGGCCAAGGCAAAGAGACTCAGATATAAGCTTGAGTTGTTCAGAGCAAGGTTCTTCTGGTTATTTTTATGGTATTTTCAGTTAATAGTTCACTATATTGAATCTCTTCAATTGTAAATATCCTGGAAGTGAGGTACCATATCTAATAGATCCCTGTATTGAATCTCTTCAATTGTAAATGTCTTGGATGGTACGTATCTCACCTCTAGGATATTTACAACTGAAGAGAGTCAATGCAGTGAACTATTTAGCTGAAAATACCACAAAAATAAAGAGCCTTTGGCACAAGACACAGACTTCCATCAACTTCGGTGCTCAGCCTGCATTTAAAGATTCCCCACAATATCCTCCTCTTTAGCCTTGCAAGAAAGCTGGCACTCACCATGCTGCTGGGAAAGTGCTGTGGAATCATCCTCCCTACCCAAGGCTATGTTTCAGTGTTGGTGCTTCAAGCTCTGCTTCCTCCCTGCCATCTGCTTTCAGCCTCACTACAAATCTGCTACTGCGCCTGACTTCACTGCTTCTGCTTTAAATGCGGCAAGCCAAATGATCCCTTGCTCAACCTTCCTGGAAGCCAGTGATGGACATGAGAAGCAGCGCTGGACCATGGAACACAGAACAAAGTTTTGTGAAGGACTTTTGGCAAAGATTTGCACTTCCTGTTGAAACAAGCGCAAGAGGAGACATTGCATTTAACACTAAATAGTATTCCTTTTTCCTTACCCTAAACTCCAGAAGCCATGGTCATTATCTTACTACTAGAGACAATGAACAGAAGAATAAAAAGCCAAAACTTGTCAGGGACAGAATGAAACATTGGAAAGAATGCAAATTTTCCCTGATGGTCTCAGTCAGCAGAAGCAGTAAAAACTGGAACTACCCTTATTCCCTGGCCTTTTGCTAGGTGTGAAGAACAAAACTTTTTATTAAAGTCACTTTTAGTCCAATTTTTCTCTTATTTTAAACTGAATGTGTTCCCATATGGTATCTATGTATGTATGTATGCATGTCTGTATGTATCTACCTATCAATCAACCATCTATCTGTATCATAAAATACCATAATGGGGACCTATCCTAATGGATACATCTAATTTCAATTCTGGAAAATTTATATTATACCAACAGTTTAGCTAATTTAAATAACTTCCTATTGTAATCCATGTGTGTAAAGCCTTTTCTATGTTTATACTTATTTTAATTACTCAGGGTAAATTTTCTTTAGTCATATAAAGCCATTAATACATTTTACCAAAAAGCTTTACAAAAAGTTTGCACCACTTCTTGGCATTCTGCCTCTTTTTAGATATTACATTGTGCAGACCCCATTTTTGTTTCACAAATGAAGGAAGCAGACAACCTAATCAAATCAAAATGAAATTCTGTCAGTCTAAATTTTATGCATTTTCATCTTAGAAAAAAACTGCTTTGATGTGTGTTTAAATTTGCTTGAAAAGCATGAAGAATAAAACTTCATATAAAATGAGACATTAATATTATATAATAGCTGTATATAAATGGGATTTTCCTGTATTTACCAAGGCACATACACTGGGGGAGGGATTGTATCTGCATTGAAGTGAATAAAAGACTAAAACAGAATTACAGCTTTTTTTTAATTAAGACAGATTTTGAGGCTCTATTTGGAATAGCGTGTACAATGTAGAAGGACTGAAGGTTAAGTTTCAATTTATGTACCTGGTGTATAGACTTTCAAGGATGTGTCCTATATATAACAATGCTTTAATATTTGAATTATTGCTGTTTCCATTTTATACATAAAGGAGGTACAGTTTGGCAATGTTAGATCCCTTGAGTAAGGTTGCAGCAACAGTTTGCATGTCAACAGTTACACTACATCAGGAATCATAGCACTTCAGGGTCAGGTTCTGTACCAGTCATAGTATGTCAAGGTCAGTCTGACTCCCATGTTGTACTTCTCATGTGTCCTCACCTATAAAAACAGAGGAAGCAGTGAAGAGCATTGTCATGACTCCCATGCAGAGAAGGGTCTGGAGTCTAGCATGCTATGCTTTTTATATTCCATGCCTTGACCTCTCTATGGAAACAATGAGGGCATGGTGAATTCAATTTGGCAGGTTGATTCACCAAGTGATATTTGATACTGTCAGATTGAGGCGGTGAGGTCATAAATTTCTTATGCAGTTTGGAGGATGTCAACCAATGAAACATCTGAATCATCTTGGTAAAGATGAAAGATTTTCTCAAGGAAAGGGTATCTCAGGGAAGCAGTAGGGTGAAGATGAGCCATTAAAAGTGCAGTGCTGAATCCAAACTTTCTGTATTCAAATCCCAGGCCCACCATGGTAACCCACATGACCCTGGGCAAGGTACTAAAACCTAGCTGTGTCTCAGGTTTTCTGGTTAAAGAATTGGTATAATAAAAGTGCCTAATATATAATGTTTAAAAAGACCAAATGAGACAAAAATGCAGCCTCTGGCACTTAGGTAGCAAGTGCTTATTAGGTCAGATAAGTTCTAGATGGTAGCAATATTGCTATTCGCTCCATTCACTCCTTTTCTGCTTAGTGAACTTTGTCTCTGTGCTGAATTTGTCTGGTATATCTCTGCTGCTCACTGCCTGGCTCAATACTGTGACTCTGGCTTCTGCTCAACAAACAGAATGGAATATAACTGTTTTGATTCCCAGTATGGGACTTGGAGGGAGGTGTTTTTATCATAAGTTTTCAAGTAGACAGGTATTGTGGACATGCAGTTTGCCAATTGTTTTGCAGTGGGTTGGGGCTGTGTGACCCTTTCTTGCATATGAACTGTGACTGGAAGTGATATGCATGCTTTTGGGTAGTTAGGAAGGGATGAGGTCCTTTCCCACCTGTCTGTCCTTTGTAGAGGCAATGCCACATGTCCACATATGGTGTAACTACAAGAGAGGTGTGGCTTATCCAGGTTGTAGTAACAATGGGCTTTACATGAGAGACAAAATTTTCACTGTCAAAAAACTGAGAATTTAGTGCACATTTTTGTACTAGATAAAAATAAACAAGTGCTTCTCAAAGTATGGCCCAGGAACTCCCAAGAACTTTTTGGAGGGCTTGCTAGGTTTAAATTGTTTTCACAATGCTAGGATGTTATTTCCTTTTGAAATTCCCATTCTATCAGATCATATGGTGGAGTTTTCCAGATGCTATATTATGCATGACATCATTGCCCCTACAATTAAGGAAATGTGTCCTCAGCAGCAGGTTAATTAATCTGGCAGAAGAAATTTCAAGACAGTCTAAATTTGAGGTGGTGGCATGGATATTGTTAGGAGCTTTTGGTGCTGAGGAGATTACCGAGAGGAAACAGGAAAATATAAAAGATAGCTTGAGGGCATCACAAGAAACATCAAGGCTTCACTCCTTTCAGCCTCAAAATGCAAAAGTGAAGGACTTTGCTTTGAGGGAAAGCCACAGAGCACCATACTCCAGAATGGAGTGATGCCAGCTTCACAGTGTTCCAGAATGGTAGCAGTATAGAACCTTTGTTCCTCAGAATCAGATTCAGAGCACTCAGTAATCCTGAAACTGGACTCCTATAGCCAAGAAAGAGGAAAGCCTGGTTACTGTTCTAGCTGGCTGCAGACTTTGGCATCATTCATGGGGCACTGGTTTTAGATTCAGGGAGAATGCAAGAATTATGGGTTATGAAGGCTTTCATCTCAATTTCAGAAGAAGTCCTGGGAGTCCAGGCAGTGTACCTCTGAGAGGGCAATGTGTGAAGCTGCAAGTGTGAAACCAAAGTTGCAGCAGAGACCCCAGAAGTTTGGAAAAGGCAGGAATGTGTATCATCCAAGAAAAGCCTCAAGATGCGAGCAAATCCAGCTGTGGGAGCTATCACCACTGGAAGTGCCATAGGGTGGAGTCATGCAAGCTCTTTGCAGATCACAGCTTGCACAGATTGCAACAGATGCTGGACATGAAACTACAGGACTTAATGTTTGCCACACTGGAATTTGGATTTGCTTTAGTCCCAATCCTTTGTATACTCCTGCTTGTAACTTTTTGAATGAAAGTGTTTATCTAGTGCCATTGAGTATTGGAAGAGTTTAGCTTTTCATGTGTGCAGGGGCTTTTAGCTAAGAGTTTGCTTTACTTTGCAGAGGAGACTTGGGACTTAGACTTTTCAGCAATGCTGAAACTATGAGGACTGTGACAACTCTTAGAGACAGGCTAAATGCTTTTTTTTTTTTTGCAAAAAGAGATGTTCTTGGGGGGTTAGGAGCAGGATATTATGGTTTAATGTAATATAATGTTGACAACCTTAATAATGATTCTTAAGAATTGTTAGACTTGTGTTATAATGTTCAAGTTGTGAAAGGATAAGAACGGGCATATATTTGTATCTGGAAACCAGTTTAAAGAAACTTGTCTGGTTGCCAAATTGACAAGGGGTGGATTGTAATGGTTGATACATCGAGTCAGTGTAAGTCTAGAATCTTAACTAAGTAACTCAACAGTTCTACATCTTAGGGTATAGAGAATGTGCCCTTACTGCTCTAGGATATTGTTCACTGTGTCAGTTTGAGAAGTTTAGGAGCTTAAGGAAGTGACTCAACAGGAGGCCAAGGTTCTCATATTGTAAACATCCTGAGCCTGTGCAAGAGGAGGGCAGCGAGATGATGTGAGTGCTATTCATATAATACAGGGAGGAAAAGAGACTTATTCTTGGTGTTTTTTTTTTCTTGTTGCTCTTGCCATCTACTGTCATCTTGAATTGACTCTCTGCCATGCCATCCTGCCTTGGAGCCAGCTGATTATGGACTGAAAGCTCTACCAACTGTGAGCTAAATAATTTTTCCTTCCTTTGGGTGTCAGGTATTTTGTCCCAGTAATGAGAGAGAAGTAACCAAGATACTTGTATTTAAAATTTTACTCTATTTTAATTTATTTATGTAAGTACTTAAAGAAATAACCTTCATTAACAAAGACTTTTTGAGAGGCTTCAATAATTTTTATGAGTCAAATGAGATCATAAGATCAAAATATTTGAGAATCACTGAAATAGCCTACCTTGCTTTTTACAGAAATTATATAGTAAATCTGAAGTGCAATACAGTGAGTCCAACCTCTTTAGTTTTAAAGTTAATTCTTAAAGTTTTACTTATGAGGATAGGATAGAATAAGAAAAATATGTATTTTTAATTAAATAAAAGTTTTTGTGGGGGTGGAGAAACTGAAAGAGATTCAGAGTTGATGCAATAATCAGATGATAGGAACAGATTTTGAAAACCTGGATCATATAAAAATTAATGATACATAACAAAAGGAATTATGTAGAAAGCACATTTTATTGCTGAGCATGTTAGTTAAATGTTGGTTGGTAATTTCTACCCATAACGTTAGCAAGAATTTTAGGGAATAAATTATGCATATATAAGCTGGCAAATTTAGGAGACTGACTGTGCTGTCTTTCCTAATGAATTATTAAGGCAGAGATGAAGATTTGATAAACACCTGTATTCTTCTGTATTCCTTCTATATAATTAATAGTTATCACTAATCCTTATAATCCATAAAAATTTCAATTGCAACTTCCATTTCATACATCCTATGACTGACATTTACTATCAGAACTGGAATTTTAACTCAGGATTTTTTTTTCTTTTCTTTCTCCCTCTACAGTCTGAACCTTTTCCATAAAAACAAACTGAATGTAGTCAGAGATAAACAGATGGGATTATTATGGAGTGGTGGTACTGATGGGAATTTTTCTGAGATTTTGATTTTTAGTAGTTGATCCAACAATCCCTTTCTGCCTCAGAGATCTGGTGCAAGGTTTGGACAGAGGTTTGGTGCTCCTTACATTTCCTTCAGATTCAATTCAGGCATTTTTAGTGGCATCTAATTACTTATGACCATTTAAAGCCACCTTTCATTCATTCAAATCCCACATATTGGTTGAGTTCTTCTTGCCTTGGAGATACTGTCTTAGATGCTGAGAATACAGCAGTGTGCAAAATCTACAAAGGTCTCTGCCCTCCTAGTGCTTATATCACCACAGGAGCAGAGAAAAAAACATGATAACATATAAAGTCTATGAAAAAGATCTATGGAAAATGTACATTGAAGAAGATGTGTGTAAGTCAGTGGGAGAATGCAGTTGTTGATGGGATGGGCTGTGTAGGCCTCTTCGGAAGAGGGAGTGTAAAGAAAGCATAATAAAGGAGCTACCTGGACACCCAGAGTTAGCAGCTCCAAGGAAAAGTGGAGCAACAGAGAGTGTACCTTTTACTGAAGGTCAGAAACGAGAGCTGGTACAACCATTGGGATGTTTTGAGGCTCTTGTGAGCAAAATGGGTGCTGTTTTAATGTTCCAAGTAGACAAAAGACATGTATTTGGTTGCATTCTAACTGAATTACTCTGGCTTCTGTGTAGAGGATGCTGTGTACAAGAGGAGAAACAGGAGGACCTACTAAAGAATATCCAGGAAATTCATATAAGAGATGATGTGACCCAGTCCAAAGTGGTCAAGTTGTACAGCTTTGCATTTTGAAGATAAAGTCAATAGGATTTTCTAGTAATTGAGTGTGATAGAGAAACAGAGGAGACCAGGATGACTGTAGGACTTTTGGCCTGAGTATCAGGAAAAAAGTCAACTGAAATAGGGAAGTCTCAGGTGGGGCAGGAGACTATTAGGAACTTAATTTTAGCACTTCTATAAGCAGAATGTGTCCCCCAAAATTCAGATGTTAAAATCTTCCAATATGATGATATTTGGAGGTGGGCCTTTTATAAGTGATTAGGTCAACAGAGTGGAGCCATCATGAATGGGATTAGTGCTCTCATAAGACTAGAGAGGGCCTTATCCCTTTCATCAGGTGAAAACAAAGTGAAAAAGCACCATCAAAGAGAAGGATTGCTATCACCAGACACCAATCTTGTACCTTGACTGTGGACTTTGAGACTTAATAATTATGAGAAATAAATTGCTCTCTATAAGCCACATAGTCTATATATTGGTCAGTTATAACAACCCAAGCTAAGATACTAAAGATACTATTTTTGATTTTGTGATGATTATTAGGTGGCATGTAGATAACTGGATATACCCATCTGGGGTTCAGGGTATGAATTGGAGACACGAGTTTGGGGGTCCTCATGGTAAAGATGGCACTTAAAGCAATGAGAGTAAGGTCATTAAGGAACTGAATGTGAACAGAAAATGAGAGTGGTTCAAGGATTGAGGTCTGGACTGCTTTATTTCAATTTGAGGTTAGTAGGAGAATAGTCTGGAGGCAAGCTGTCTTAGAAGTAGTGACCTAAGGTAAGGTAAGTAGTGACCTACAGTAAGGTAAATGTTCAACTTGTCTTTCTCATAATCTTAACGTCTTGTCTACTGTCTGCAGGTTGCAGATGATCCGACTGCCTGGTATAGATGGGCCACAGTGTTTTGGTCTCTGTGTCCTCACCAATCTAATATTATGTTTCTTTCATCACTCTGTCTTGGCCCATCATTAAGCACTATTTTCAATGCCTTTCATATGTCCCCCAATTTTTCTCTCTCTTCCTTAATCTATTAGTATATAAAAAAACAATTCCTGTTAGTTATACTATAGTTTTTGTGGACATATTTGTTACTTATCTAAATGTAAGCTTTCAGTAGGTAAGAGCCATGCCATTTTGCAGATTATATCACTCTCATATATAGGAAAATTGCACATCTTGAACAGTCAACAAGCAAATAAGAACAGGATGAAGAAACAAGGAAGCAATGACCATCTTATACTAAGTAATAACTTCATTTAGCTCTAATAATTATGTGTCTGTAGAGACAAGGATTTATCATTACATTCCTTTAATAATCAACAATATAAACAAGTGATTCAATTGCTTTTGGGATAGGATTGATGTTGTAGTGTACTGCCTTTGGAATTTAAAATTTTCTCTAAAATAAGGGAATTGAGAAAGAATTTTTTAAAAAATCAGAAACAATGCTAGAATATAATCATTTTAATAAAACAGGAGACACAGTCTCATTGCCCATAGACAAATACTTTCCTGAACTATTTCTAGGATGAAACTGTAAGCATATAACCTGCTGTCCAAAATCTCTTTGCAGATTCTCATTTGCTTTCTGGGCAAGGTCCTGTGCTCTCCAATTTGGTGACAGGCCCTCTGTTTCTTACGGTTCTTCCAAGGCTAATTTACATGCTTACTTTACCTGTCATGGTACCACTGAGTTTCCTGGCTCCATTTATTTATTATTCCCAGTGTACCATAATGTGAAATGCAGCATGAATGAACTATGCCTTAGAGTTGTAAATGCAATAGGCTGCCTGTTTAGCTCTAGAAAGTATTTGAGTATGTGACTTATGTTCAAGGGAGTAAATAACACATATTTGTTTTAAATTTTTATCAACTGCAATCATTGCTAGATTAATAATGTAACTTAAGTGTTAGTTGGGTTAGAAAATCCTTAAAAATGAGGGAGAGGAGGAAGATTATGACAGTATGTATAAAGACCTAAAAGAAACAAAAAAGAGCAAATATTGTAAAACTAAAAAAGGGCTTGTTCAGGAATAGAAGTTTTTATTTTTGTTCTTCATTATTGACCGGTTTGATTTCCTTGTTTCCACTTTAGGTTCTGTCTTGCCCTGGAGACTCAATGATTTTATGTCTAGTGGTTCATAAGTTACAAGATATCTGGAGTTAGGTGGTAAGTATTTTTCTTTTTTTTAGTGTGAGCCTGTAAAACCTCAACAGTTTGTATTTTAAGGCAATCAAAACTAAATGGAGTCTTGCATAACTGGCTTTTTCTTCTAATGTTTTCATAAAAACAAAATACTATAGACAACCTTTGAAAATGTAGAGATCTTTTTATTTCTGGATGTAAATGGGATGAGAATTAGGATAAAGATATAGATATACAAGGAATGATCAAAGTATACAGAGAATATTTAAATTAAATGATTTTAGTAAAAGATACTTGGCCATTTATCGGTCTCAAAATATCCCCCTCCATCAAACATACTTATGCTATCATTTTTATAATTTTCTGCAATAGCTCTGAAAGTCCCCTTTCATGAGTATCCCTATGATTTGTGACAAAAAATACAGTGAGTGCTATGCTGAATACCATCTATTGGAAGGGCAGGCTCATAAAAATATTACTGTATGTCTTTATTCTCTTTATTCACTAAATCTGATACACTGTGACTTCTGGCTGCTCTGCAAAGTCAGAATGACCATGAAAGGCAAGCATTTTGAATCACTTCAGAATCTAGAGGTAGAAAGGATAGTGCAACTAAAGACACATTGGAAAGAGGACTTCCAGAGCTGCTTCAGAAGTGACAAGAATCATAGAGTAAGTACTCCATTAGACAAGAGGATCTTGAGAAATATGAAAACCTGCCTTTTCTGTAATAAATTTTAAAAATATAAACACTAGAATATTCTCACATAGGTGAATAGACAGATATATGGTAGATAAAATTTTAAAATTAATATGGAAATGGAAAAAAATACCACTTTTTGCTTCCCCATGGTCATCATGTACTTGGAGAACATTTGGAGTGATTACTCTTCTTTAAAAAATGAAGCACCAACAAAATGATCTTTTGAATTACTTGCACTTTTAAAGGACCAAACTGATGACAAATAGTTGCTATTGTGAGAACCCCCTGAGAAGTATCTCTGAAAATGAAAGGATTGATATATAAGACCAGTGAAGCCTCAGAACCTTTTATTAAATCATCCATTTTTTATTTCTATATTTTAAGAATAGTCCTTTTGCTGCTAGCACAAAATGACCCACACAATGTGTTCAATGGCTTTTCTTATCCTTTTATTATAAGAAATGTGTTTCTTTCCTTTTCACCTTCTGGGGGTCCATGGCCCTAGAACTTCTAGAAACTTGGAAATAAATACCTGAAGGAACAATTGAAGCTGACTTTGCAGATCTGGCCATGGCTTGGGCAATAGACTTTGACATTGAATTAAAGAATATTATTTTGATGGAAGATACTATCTTTAGGGCCAGCCATGGTACTTTAGAAGAAATGGAAACAGACAGTATCTTTCCTCTAAAATGCTGACGCTTTGATTTGCCCTGGACAACACTGGTGGGAATGAGGCCTGAAGAATGTTGCTGGCAGGAAAATGAGCGTAAGGATGGTCCCAGTAGAGACAGATTTTCAGAAAGTGGTTGGAGATGAAATTAGTATGTAAAATAATCAGGGCAGATTATTTTAAATACGGGGATTCATCCACAAATACAGAATAATCTAGAGAAATGAGAACCTAATGTAAGTTGCTCTGGGGAAATAGAAAAGACCAAGTGGGAGGTCAGATGTGACCATGTATGAAAGAACATAAGGGTAAAGGTGAAAGTGAGAAAGATTGTAGAGACTGAGAGTTATAGGAGAAACCTAAATGGCTTAAATGACTTGGGAAAATAATGGCACATCTTGATGGAATGATTACTGCTTAATGAATAATGTCTATATTTCCTAGAATTCTATGGCAGGCAGAAAGGGATAATATAAATTGGGTTAATATATATGTTCTTGGTTAGATGTTAAACAAAATACGAAACTGAAAGTCCTTATCTACATATGGACTGCATGGCCAGAGAAACATGTCTTCTATGGTATAAATTCTATATTACAACTAGAAAAATACAGTTCACTTACAGGTTAAATATCTGGAATACACACAAGAAAAAAAAAAAGGATTTATGCACTTGCCAGAGTAAAAATATTATGGAATTTTTTTTCTATTGGTATTTTGGAGACAGATTTTTACCAGTACCTGAGAAAGGAGACTAATATTGTAACAAGGAAGCAAAAAGGGGTGATTTTAAGTGTAATAGGTACATGTATAATTTTGCTACTAGAGGAGAAACTGATAAAATTCAATCATCTTTCTGTAGCAGAAATAATCACGTAGATAGGACTTAATTGGTTTAATTTAAAGGATCAAATGGGCACAGAATGAGTGTAGAACATTTTCTAAAATGAATAAATTTACAATAATTTCATACACTAACTGGAAAAAATTAAAATTAACTGAAGTGTGACTTACAAAGCCTGAAAATCACATTATTCCATTTGCTTAGTATAATGGGTAGAAGCACCTGTCTAAATAGGAGGTAAAGCTAGACCATATAAGGCCCACGGATTCAGTAAAGATCTTTTTAAAAATTGTATAGCATTTATTTAAATACATTAGACCACTTGTATTTGTAATGCACTGAAATAACTCTATATTATATTTGAAAAATCTTGGTATTGGCTAGCTTTTTCCATTCTCCTGATTTTGAAAAGTTTCTAGCAAAAATTTAGATGAAAAAGACAATGTAACAGTAAAGTTTTTAGAGAGAACTTTACACTTAAATGATGAATATTTAATATTTGAATGCTATTCATGTTGAAATATTGAGACATAGAAGAAAAAAATCTTAATGTTTCATAAATATAACAGGAAAAAGTACTGACTGTACTCCAGCAAAGTGTTTGAACTTTCCTCCATCATTAACTCTTAGATAAATAAAAATTTGCAAAAAATTTTCATGTAAACTTTTGCTGGTTTCTCTTCTAAGTATTTTTTCATTGAATTGTTCCAGTTTCTCTGAAGATGCAGGAGGCTGAAAATATGTTCTTTGGGAATTCTACTGCAGGCTCAATCATTTAATTTCTCCCCAGTATCTGGCAGGCAACTCCAACCATGTCCTGAGCTCACCAACACCGTTTTCCTTGGTCCTAGGCCACATGTGACTAACCTCTTTACTGCACTCCTATGACTCCAAACTAGAAGCTGATAACATTTTACAACTGTGGTGAGACAACCTCAGATGTTGTAAAAGAGTAGGTCACCTTTAGTTCTTGCAAAGTATGACACATGAGAGGTAAAGTGAGATGAGAAAGTAATGGAGCGGCTTCATAAAGGAGTCCCTGCCTAGCTAATCCAGCTATGCCTATCTTGTATAAAGTGTTTCTATGAGACTCTATTGCTTTGCTCAGCATTTCTCTGGGTCAATCCACTTACTTCCATTGGTATCATTCTGTGTGTCTGTTTATCCATCTGTTATTGCCTCTTCTCCATTCAAAAGTACAGTAATCCCTTATTACTCAATTTCTATTACCTATGGTCAACAAAATATTAAGTGAAAAATTCTTGAAGTAAACAGTAAGTTTCAAATTGTGTGCCACTCAAGTAGAGTAATAACATCTCCTGGGTCCTACTCTGACCTGATCAGATCTGGTATCATCCCACTGTTTAGTGTGACCAAACTGTCTGCATGTCACTTCATAGCTGTCCTCATCCTGTACTGGAACAAAAGCACTGAAAACCCACCTAGATCTGAAGGCAGTTTATGAAGTTAACTGTTCAGGCCTCTTGGTCTTCTCATCTCCTTCTGTGTCTTCCTGCTTTTCACTCAGTATATTGCCACCACTTCTGTACCTGTAAAAAATACTCTCTCCTCATTATCTTTCCAGTGATAAGATACAGCTCAATGTCATTTGCATCACCAAACGGCCATTTATCTTTATTCTTTATTTTAGCAATATCTTTTGTTAGTAGTTGGATGGAAAATGAGTTCATCAAATGTATTTTGGGGTGCATTTCAGGAACATTGCTTCTTATAGAATTTTTTTTAGTAAGTCCTTGCAGCACATGATGTTTACATTCTTTGTGGGGAGCTATTGCATGTACATAACACATCTCCATTCCCTTCTTATCCTCCTTCCCTCCCTCTCTCCTCTTTCCCACCATCTTTTGATCTTCTTCCCATTTAGGAAAGTTCTATATCCCTACTTCTTATTATTGATCTTTTTTTATTTTGAAGAGAATAAAACCAAATGAGACAAAACAAAATGGGGTCTGTTGAAACAAAAGGATGGGCACAGTACACAGTCTGCCTGTATTTCTTTTTATTAGTGTATCGTGGCCACCTATATTAGTGATTATGGCCAACCTTTTTTGCCTCATCTCTGCCATGCTATTTTTCTGATGTTGGTTGTCTACTTTTCCCCTTCATTCCACTGTCTGCCCCATTCAGTGAGCCCACTCTGTTGCTCTTCTGAAACCACGGTCTTTTTTTCTTTCTCTCTAGAATGTCCTTCAGGATTTTTTGTAGGGTTGGTTTGGCAGTCATGAACTCCCCCAGTTCTTCTTTGTCATGGAAGCATCTTGTTTCTCCATTAATTTTGAGAGATAGTTTTGCAGGGTACATCCATCTGGGTTGGAGTTTATTTTCTTTCAGGGCTTGGAATACTTCACTCCAAGCTCTTCTTAATTTGATGCTCTGTGTCCAGAAGTCTGTCATGATTCTGATAATTTTTCTTTATAGGTGACCTGTTTTTCTCTGGCAACTTTAACTATTTTGTTCTTGTATTGAATTTCTGGGATATTGATTATTATATGTCTGGGTGTAGATCTATTTTGGTTATAGCTGGCTGGAGTTCTGAATGCCTCATTTATCTGAATATCATTTCCTTTTCCTATGCTTAGGAAGTTTTCTTTAACTATTTCTATACATAGCTTTTGTATTTCATTTGTGTTTACCTCTGCTTCACTCACATTTTTTATTCTTAAGTTATAGATCCTCTTGTCATCTTCTAGCTTTTCTATTGTTACTTTCTGGTTCCTTGTTATTTTTAAGAGATCTTTTTTTTCACAATCACAAGTTGCAAACCTGTCTTCAAGGTTTGATAGTCTATCTTTAGTTTCTTTCAAGCAGTTTTGCCAGCTTTCAGTGGAGTTTTTAATTTTCTGGTAATCTCTTTGAATCTGTTTCATGTATTCTAAATTTTTAAAATATTCTTCATTGAAGTTTTCCTTCATTTTTCTATGCTTCTCTATTCTTCCATCTGTGTCTTCTTGAGAGGTGCTTAGAATTTCTTTCATTATTTTTCTCTTATCTTCCTTTACTTGTAATAGTATTTCTGTTTTAAGTTCTTTTATAGTTTCACGAAGTTGTATCTTTATGTCAGTTGCTGTTACTTCAGAAACTATAGGTGTACAACTCCTGATCTGTTCAGTGTTTACCTCTCTTCGACCAGTACTGCTTGGGTTGGAGGCCAGAGACTGCCTTTTGCTTCTTCCTCTTGTCATGTTCCTGGTTTCTTATCATTATTAGTGGGGTCCCTGGCACTTCTATATTGGTTATGATTACTCTGAAGCATGCTGGTCAGGGATTTCTGTTGTTTGCTGTTTTCCCCAATCTGTTGGTGACTACTGGAGTATAAGCAGGTGTGGGGTAGACTGGCCCCTCCCTTCCGAGCTGGTTAACCACAGGGATTCTTCACCAAGTTTGTGTGTGCTGCTCAGGCAGGGTCGGTTAGGGACAACTTCCGGGAAACTTTGGCCTTGGCTATTGGACTGCGCACAAGGGTGGGACTCAGTCCAAGTAATTTTCACCAATCTACTCTGCACTAGGAGTGGCTGAATGAAGCTGACTACAGTTCTGGGCTTATTCTGTCTGACTGCAAAATGGTGCCTGGCCAATCGCCCACTCCTGTGGGAGGACTGAGTTCCCCATACTCACTGCCGGCCAGTGCAGTTTTCCGGTCCACTGCTACGCTCCGCCACCGTGTCTCCCCACTGAGGCCTTTGGGCTTGCCAGCCACCCACTTCACTGTGACCATGCATCTCTGGATTCCAGTGGTGCTTCTTGCACAGTGGGACTGGCTCCAGTGAAAGTGCTGCTGGATACTACCTTCTGTTTAAGTTTTTCTTTTTTTTAATCCTCTCTCTGGGCTTCAATTCTCACTTTAGTATCTTCCTGGTTTGAGGGGACCCATTTATTTCCTTCTGGTCTTCTCCAGAATGCTATATTCTAGCATCTGGGCTATTTCTTTTAGAGACACTGTTTACTCTGCTGCTTACAGTTCTGCCATCTTTCCAGAACCCCTCCTATTATTGATCTTTTATTTTGCCCTTTATTTATAATTTGTGCTTCTTAAATAATAGAAACCATGCAATATTTAAGCTTGTATATCTTATTTATTGTAATTAATATTATAGTTTCAAAGTGCATCCATTTTTCTACATTACTCAAGTTTTTTTCATCTTTGCATTAGAATAATACTCCATTGTGTGTAACTAACACGTTTTCTTTACCCATTCATCCGCTGATGGAGATTTAGGCCTCTTTCAAGATTTAGCTATTATGAGTTGTGCTGCTATAAGCAAAGGTATGCATGGATCACTGTATTAAGATATCTTCTGAGAGGATTTACATAAGAGTAAATTAAATGTAGTGATACAAGGTTGCCAGGACAAAACTCTTATAATTCTTTAGGACAGTACCCTGTAGCAATCATTGAGTTTGGCAGGGACATGCTATGGGGAACCACTCAGGCTGCTTGAAAGATCAGGGGCATCCAACAATGTGATCCCACTTGTCTAGTGTAAGCACAGTGGGATACAGTTATGTAGCTATGACTTAGCATGGGTTAACATTCATGTACTGAATATGGCACTATGTAAGAATGTAAATATGAGATAACAACCTGCAGAAGAATTACATAATAAAGACGCAGGCGTCTCTTGTGTTCTTGAGTTCTGCTCTGGCCCATGCTGCCTGCTGTTGCTGATGTGCTGCACACATGCATTCTTTAACCTGGAGTCTTCAGTTGTGAAAATCTCCCTTGGGCTCACTGAAAAGTCCCACACACATGACCTCATTTTTATAATTTTGATACCTGATGTATAACACAATCTCTCTGTATTACACAGGAGGCAACTGGGGTTTAAAAGAGCATGACATTTCTTAAAAGTTGTGGTGTTGGTAGGTGAAGAAGCCAAGACAGTCTGAGGCTCACTCTAGCCATCATCTAGGCTACCTCAGAGTGAGTTTGCTCTCACTAGCAGGAAGAACTGGTTCAGCCAAACAAAAGAACTAAGCACATTGTTGAGGAATCAGCACAGCTGGTATTAGTAGTTACAGAAGTGGGAAAAAAAAAAACTTTGGGGAAGGAATATATTTATTTCTACCCAGTAGCTTTCATACCACACCTGGAGTCATTTATATGTTCTAAAGTATTAAGTGCTTATTATAAGTCAGGCACCGCACCTGACTTGCGGATGCAATAGCAAAGGACAGGGAACTGTTGACAGGAGGTGTAAAACATCTGCTTTCTCACCCTCTTGGTAAAGTAGAACTCTTGCCTTCCTCTGGCTTTATTAATCAGTGGTGGCACACCTATGCCATGTGTCCTGCAGCAGGCTTTTTGCTATCACTGAAAGCTCTAAGAGGCTCCCCATCACTGGGTGTAGGTCCTATGCATGTACCACATACTACTCTCTTCTCTTCTTCTTTTCTTTCATCTTTTGCCTAACTCTTGCTGGCCCCTGTCACTCTCCTAGCAGGTCTGCATGTTACATTTCTATGGGAATAGTTCAAGTAGCACTGAATAATGAATGTGTGGGTCCTGGTTGCTTTTGCCTTCATGGATCTTCCATTAAAAAACTTACTAGTTATACCATGATTGCTTTAGTATAAAGATGACTATATTAATATTATATATTAAAATGTATTTTTCCCTAAGAGGTTTTTTCCTTCTGTTTTTAAAAATAAAATATTTTTTCAGACCCCTAAAAGTACTATGGGCCCTAGTTTCTGTACTTATTGTGCCTAATAGATACTGATTGTGGGTCTAGGCACCATCTGCTCCAAAGATGCTATTGACCAGAAAGCTAGACAAAATTAGGCAAGATATACTCTCTTTGGTTTATTGTGATCTGTCTGTTTGTGATTTTTCTGGGTGTTTAAAACTTTTGCCCTTTTGCTTTGACTGAGTAATCATCATTCAGTTGTCACTTGGTAATTGCCTAATTATATTATTTGGTGATAAGTGAAGTTTTTAAAAGACAAACTCTTCCAAACAGCTGTGATTGGATTGGTTGTTACTTCATTTAATTTACAATTGCATTTGTAAAACTATAATTAGCCCAATTTATTTAATGACCCCCATCACAGGCTGTAGAATGTTTTTCAAGGGTGTTTTTAATTACACACAAATCAACAACATGATTTTAGAAGGGTTCAAGTGAAGTGGCTTTCATGTAATTTCTACCACCAGTCCTAGGCCAAGGATTTAGTAATGTTCCTCCCTCTACAGTGAAAAAGGTTCTTAATGAAACAAAATGTTTTTTCCAAAAGGTTGAATTCATCTAGTAATTTAGAGATATAGCTTTCTCTTCAAAAGTTTTAGACTCCAGTTCTTGACCTTTTCTATTCTGTGCCCAGGATAAATATATTTCTTTGGATAAAGTTAATGATGTTATAACTGATCCTGAACAAAAGGTTAAGTTCTTATAAGGACCACAATTGAATTTTTAGTTAATCTGTAAAAAGCAGCTGTATCTGTATTTTGTTTTTCCTCATAATTTAAAGGTCTCTCTTAATTAGCTGTAGCTTAGAGGGAATCTGTGTTATATTTTACTCTTTTAGGGAGACCATCATGGTGACATTTGGAAGATGCTAAGGAAGGCTGATGTTTCATTATTTTTTGTACTTGCTAAAGCTCAGAGTACTGAAAAGTCTGGATGGTGCAATGAAAAGTTTGTGTGTTGAGCAAAATGTTGTCCAACTGGCCAATCCTCTATGTCTTGGGAAATGTCTAGAAGCTTGGCAATAGGTTGTTCTCAAGAGAGTATGAATACTGCCAACTTTCAATTGGCCAAGACACATTACAAGGACAGTCTTCTCTCTGAGCAACCTGGCATTTCTATTCCAATTGGAATCTGCAATGTGAAGATGCCCAGGGGAGGAAGATTAAATAAACCTTTTCAGATTTCTGTTCCAGGTGAATCTTTCATTTTATCTAGTCCGTTCTCATCTTCTTTTGATCACTGACCACTTGAAACATTAGGGGACAGTATGTACATTACAGGTGAGTTTTCAGAACTGTTGAATGGCAAGGGCAGATGCAAGATGAGCAAACTGATCTATTTTTATACATATATAAAAAGCACAGAACCGGCCTGAATGGTTCAAATTGCTGCTAATAAAATTTTAGATCTGCTGTGTGAGGCAACCTGCCTGACACATTGGCCCTTGCTCAAGTAGCTCCCACCCCGATGCATGTTTGGGAAATAGTGACAGCTGTGCTGCTTGCCTGGGTGCTTCCATTTATGAAAACATGGGGGTAGATAGCAGTCACCCCCATAGGCCCCTTTACTGTGAATCTTCTTTTCTAGTTGCAGCCAAGAATAAAAGCCCCCAACAGAACTGAATAACATTCATTCAGAGCCTATCTCAAATAAGTTTAATTTGCTTTTTTCTAAGATCTCAGGAAATTAGAAAAGGAGATACTGGCTCGATTGAAACTTTTAAACAGTATTTTTGCTCTTAAAACAATATTCATTGTATATTATTTTATCACAGCCACTGATAGTTTAGGTATCAAGATAAAAATTTCTAAATACAGCAAGTAAAATTTGCCTCCTTACATTCATTTCCTAGGTAAGCTGGGGAGGCATAAGAAGGCTTAGAGCCCACACATGTTCCTTTGCCGAATCTGACCTTATTCTACCTTTTAAGCATTGCCAACTCTCATCTCTGAAAACAAAGCCTTGCAGTAGATTAGTCGAAAAAAAATTTTTTCCATAGTGGGTTAATTTATCAAAGCCTGCAGAGTTTTAGTCTCTTTTATCACCATGAGTATCCGTCCCTGCATCTCTCAGAGTACTTCTGGGAATTGGCTTCTGTCCTGTTTTATCAGAGTGGTCTCTGCCCTGTCTTGTTCACAAGGCATAGAAGGGAAGCTGAGAAGACTCCAGAAGAAGCTTAGCCATACCCCATGTTCTCATCTTTGTCCATGTTCCCATGGTCTGAAAGCTATCTTTTGAACATCTTCTTCTCCCCTGCTTTTTTACTTTTTAATCACTACTTCATTACTGTAAATCTCTAGGCTGCCAGAGAAATTCCAGTTTAAAGAGTTTAAGCAGGTGGAACTTTTTATCAGATGACTGGAGATTGGAGACCATGTATTTCTCTAGTAGGTTCCATTGCTCTATTGCTAGACATCTAATGCTACTGCTTTTGTATATGGTGACTTGGACAGAACCCTTTCACGTGAAATAAATAATGAGTGACTAAGTAAAAAAAAAAATCCCTGGGAACAGGTGCTTATCCACTCTTATGCTTTCAATCAGCACCCAGAGACATTCCCAAGATGTTCCATAGTATTTTATCACACGGTACTACTGATTTGCATCAACACATGTTTTTTGCATCCTTTCTGGGTAGGAAAGGTTACTACTCTCTCATCTCTAATCTCATGGTGAAAAGGGCAAGAGAAATACTCTAGCTGAGAAGTAGTAATTCAGAGATGCCCCAGGATGACAGAAGATGCAGGGGTATTATTTGAGCAGCAGTTGAGACACACTGGTTACAGCCAGGCATTATGTTACAGAGTCAACTTATCACCCAGTGACTTGGGCATCAGCAGTCAACTTGGAGATATGGTGAGCTCAGTGGAGAGTATGAACAGCAGATGAGAAATGCTTTGCTGGAGACATCACAGGGGTAGTGGGAATGTGAAAAATAGCACTTGGCTTTTACTCAAGGGGTTATAATAGATGTTGCTTTACATTGAAAGTTTAGTTATTAACACAGTGAAGAAAGTAAAGAGTGATAGAAAGAAGAACAAGATTGGCAATTTGAAGAAATAGACTTGAAGCTTGAGAAACTAAAGGTAAATTAACAGGTTTTGCATTATATCCAAATGAAAAGTTTTCTATCGGCTTTTCCCATTTGTCAGATAACCTTTAGAGATGAAGATTAATTGTCCAACACATAGACATCTGCATATTTTTTGTGATCAATTCTGGACCCTATACTTGAAGAGAGAGTATACTTTATGCTCTCACAGTGGCTTTTGCTCAGAAGAAAGAAAATTATGAGTGAACTTAAAGTTGAGTCATAAAGTAAATGCCTGAAGGAGAAGGTGCTGTTGGCCAGGGGAACTGACAGCTCACAGGGCTTCAGACCTTTGAAGGATTATTGTTTAGAAGATGGATTAGTTCAGATTTGACAGGTCCCCATGGCACTGCCACATCCCTATCAGACATCAATAATTAATCAAGGTCTTTGTTCCCTTTGAGCACCAGGTATGGCTTCTCAGCTGACCCCTTTCTGCATGGTGTTCTCAGCAGGCATTCGCATGCAGATTAAAGTTCCATGTCATTCTTAGATTAAACATCTGTGTGTGCTCCCTAGGGTTCAGCTGAGACCAATGGGTTAGAGATGTGGGGCTTCAGCTTTAGAAAGTCAGAGTTGACCACTAAGAGAGTAGATTGTTCCTAAAGTTAGTGACTTACTTAGCATGGCAGATTTTTAGACAATATAGTATTTAATATGTCAAAAATTTAATATATTCATGTTTGTGATGGCTCCACACTCTCCTCCTAGCCCATGGTGAAGAGGGCAAGAGACTGTCACTGAGAAGCAGCAATGTTTGAGGTGCCCAGATACAGGGATGACAGGGTCTTCTTCAAGTCACAATGACAGTACTCTGGTTGATCTCCAAAGCACAAGGTGCCTCAAGGAAGGCTGGATTTCAAACGGTTTCTAGTCTTGTCATCATGTTTCATGTTGGCCATAGAAGGGAAGAGGACTATTTTTGCAGGGATCTTTGGTACTTGAAAAATGGGAATGTTAAGGGCAGTTGTGACCAGCTGAAAAGAAGTAACTTCCACCCCCTTAGAACTCTTGAACTCTAATGGGACCCTGAGAGCAGAAAGAGACTTTAATGATGGTGACATAGAATTTCCTGCCCCACAGACATGACCTTTGGACTAAAATTTCATTTTATTGAGAAGCAAAGAGAAAACAAAGTAATTTCTTGTATATATACTTATGCTTGGGAGCTGAGGTTTAAGCATGCTATGATGTAACTAATGTTCACTGGCTAAGAAGTACTGAGGTTATTCAAATAATAAAGCCAGGTTGGATTAATTAAATTCTACATTCTTTCCTACTTTTGAGGTGTTATGTATAAGTTCTTGACTGCAGAAATCAGTACTCTAAAGTTTTCTTTACTCTTATTTAGGCAGAAGAATTCTAATTCTTTTCACTCTATCTCCTATCTCCTTTATTAGCATTTTGGCCATGCCTATAAACTTTTACAATAATACTAATTTCTTTTAAATGTGATTCCTCACATCTAATACTGCAGGCTAAGCATGGTCTTAATTTCTGCAGCTGTGAAATGTAGCAATTAGCAGCACCTGTTCGGGGATGATTCACTATGAAATTAAGGAAGTTTCACCTCTGGACTCCTTTCACATCTCTAGGCCTTTTCTAAAGCCTCAGGAGCAATGTTGATAGATTTAGAAAATTAAAAAAACATACTACAAAGACTCCCATTTAAATTTAAATATCAGATTTTGAAAAGAACCTATGTTTAGTAATTTTGCATGGGGCATACTTATGCAAAAAGCTGTATTCATTGTTCATTTTAAATTTAAATCTGCATGGGAATCTTGTATTTTATATGGCAATTCCACTTAAGAGATGTGCTACATTCGTGATTTCTTTTCCTTCTTGTCAAAGTGAGTCCACATTGGATAAACTTCATGCCCCTTCATACCAGGATTCCCTCATTTGTGGTTCTGTTTGTTATCTTGATTAATTTAAAGCACTTAGGTTACCATTATTAAAGCCATTGTGCTTGTTGCTATGATTTTATTAGAAATGTGCTTTGCTGGAGAAGGACCACAGCATTTCATGACCCTTGCTGACATATATAGCTTATGATGAACCACGACCAGCAGCTCTGATTTTTTCCTCCCTTGTGTTTAATTGCTTTTTCCTGTGTTGAAAATTGCATTTGCATCAGGACCTCTCTATTCACAGCATTTTAATTAATCTGTGGCATGTTCTGGGCTCTATTCTGTAGCCACTGCTTTTTCTATCAGTAGATAAAGAGAATATTAGTAACTTTGAGTCAGAAGCAGGATTCTCTCATTTGTTCAGAATCCTATGACTATTATTGGGCCACTCATAAAAGGAAATTGTGAAAGAGAGGACCCCCCCCCCAAGGCCATTCCCTTACTTGCTTTTAAGTTCAGTATTTGTTTTCATGATTTTTGGGTCATGAGGAATCTTTCTCCACCCTCCTATTTTTAAACCCACTGATGAAACCTACATCCATCCTCTTCACCTTGGGCAGCACCTCACTGGATGTCAATATCTATCAGCTAAGATTTCTCTGGATGCTTGTCACAGAGGTCTGTTTGTCATAAAGATACACTAGGACTCTCTTTTAACTAAACATGTGTACTAGACACTCTCTTACTCCCACACTATCATTTCCACCAAAACCTAATAAATCTCCTGAATACTTGATAGGGCACAGTCAGTCCATGAAGTGGAGATGGCCCTGTTCTGAAGCACAGGGACATAAAAGAACCTTATAGAAAAGAGCATGCTTAAGAAAATAATGCTTTCTCATTCTTCAAGTTGCTTTGGCAAGCAACTAGGGAGTAGGCTTGTAATATTTCTCGCATACTATGCTTGAAATTGTTAATGCAAAATCAAGTACCTCACTATCATTTTATTTTTATTTATTTGTTCATTTATTTACTTATTTATTTTTGGTACCAGGGATTGAACTTACAATCTTGCGCTTGCCAGGCAGGTGCTTGTGCCACTGAGCTAAACCTCTGGCCCTAAATTTGGTCAAGGAGTATGTTATCTAAGCCTCACTACCTTCTCTTCTCTTCTCTTCTCTTCTCTTCTCTTCTCTTCTCTTCTCTTCTCTTCTCTTCTCTTCTCTTCTCTTCTCTTCTCTCTCTCTCTCTCTCTCTCTCTTTTTTGTACCGGGGATCTAACTCACAACATTATGCTTGCAAAGTGGGCGCTTATGCCCCTGAGCTAAATGCCCAGCCCTCACTATCATTTTAAGTACTGTATAAAAAGTACAGGAGTTATGGTAATGGTTCAGAGGATAAACTTGTGCTTAGAAGTGGTGCTGCTTTATCACTGATAATTCTTACCCTGTGCTTCATTTAACCTTTAATGATTTTTGTTTCCCAACCAGCGCCCCAGCCCATGTTGCCACTAATTACCTTTGTTTCTACACACCAGGTCTATACTGGTGGAATGCTCTACAGCTAGTAAAGTCACTTCTTGCCAGCATACTCTCAGCTGTAGCTATCCTTACATTGACCAGTCAGTATTTAATTCATTCAATCCAAACCAAAGAAAGCTGTAGAAACATTGTTTTTCCATGACACAAGAACTATTATTAACAGCATATGTAGTGAAGGACAGTATCACAGTATGAGGACATATCTGGATGTATAGCAAAAATTAACACCTTCTCTTGTATTGTCCTAAGGGAGATAGGACACTAGATGTCTGCTGGTGTTCAGGATTTTTCCTAAAAATATTTATTATGGTAGCTAACATATTTTGAAGGTTTCTATGTACCAAGCTCTGCAGTGTAGGATTCCCTGTATCATCTCATTAAATCTTTACCACCTGATTAAGTGGTAATATCATTTTTCCATCATACAAATATAATGCCTAGTGGTTAAGGAATTTCCTAAAATTGTAAAGCCAATTCACTGTAGAAAATGAAGGTTAAAAAAATGGATTTGATGGGTTCTGGATTCCAGCATCATCGAACTTATTTAAACCATAAACCAACTGCAATTCTATCTGTATTGAATTTTGGACCTACAATTCACTTAGGCTCTTTCTCCTTCTTTACTTAAAAACATTCTAATAGTAGTATCTGTGGCAAAAAAGTGACAATTAAGTGGATAAACTAACATTAACACTTATGCATGTTTATCATGTGGCTTTCACTGCTTCTGAATTCACTAAATATATCTTATCATTTAAACCTGAGCACAGTTTTCTAAAGATGAGAAAGCTGAGGCACTCAAAAAATAAGAAAACTTTACCCAGGGTATGTAGAGTATGTGGTAGACCTGGGTCACGACCCAGGCATTCTGTACTTGGATTCATCTATATTTTATTGTTCTTAGCAATGAAACCAAAGCTCTCTGCACAGTGCCCTGTCACATGGTAGGCAATCTATAGGGTTTCATCATTTAAGAATAAAATTCTGTGGCAAGTCTATACTAGGTCCTCTGCATATAGTGTTTTCAAAAGTTTTCATGACTCCATAATCATGTAACAAACAATGAACCGAATTTTACATTTGTGAACATTACATTAAAGATTAAATACTTTTCCCAAGTTTACCTGAATAATCCAGTGTCACATTCCAAGTGTGTATCTCTATTAGAACACACACTACCATCATTGTACTCCAAAATCTGCAGTTTTGACCAATCTGTTATACTACCTTAGACATTTTTAGGAACAACAATCCCAGACAGTGGCATATCTTTCCACAGCCTATTGCTACATTTTCTGCAACTCTCAAATGTTTTCCAAGTAGTCTTTTGGATACTTGCTTAGGATTATCTTCATGAAAAATCAATTTCATGATTGTGTTTTACTATAACTCTTTTTTCTCCTCTCTGTTTCAACATATAATGGCTCCAGTCTCACTGGGAATATCATGATACTACAGAGGCTTGTTTTTGCATTCTAGAGCTCTGCTGCACCTCATGTTTATGTGATATATCAGACAATCAGTCACAGCAAGATGCTAAATGCCAGATGCTACTGTGTTAGCTAGGATCATCCTTTGAACATCTGTCTCTCGTCCTGGAAGGGGAAATGCCCTAATGTGCAAAGCATCTGGGCTGCTAATTAGTCACCAGGAGTGATCCAAAGAAACAATTACTCCAAAGAATTTCTGTATTTCATCAACTCAATGATGTTTTCAGTTGGTGGAGATGGGGTGGAGCATATAGTCTAAAGAAGAACTTATTTGGTTCACTTCTCTCACCTTTCTTAGTCCTTGTGGCTATGTGGGTTTTCCTGGACTGTCTTCATTTTTTAAATTTATCATGAAGGTTATTTAGAAAAAGCTTAATCTGAGGAAATCACCACATGATACACCGTAGAGAGCATTAGCAGAGCATTGGTGCCCATAAGGAGCTGCAATTACATACAATTCGACCTACACGTCTTTGAATATTTGAAATTATTTTGATTTATTAATTTATTCAGGGGCTGTGGATTTAGCTTAGCAGCATAAGCACCTGCCTGGCAAGCATGAGGTCACAAGTTCGATCCCTGGTTAAAAAAAAAATTATTCATTTTTTTGTATCAAGTGATTGGTGTAACTTTATAATTAAATGCAGTCTTAATAACTCTAAAGTAATTTTTAAAAACAGTTTTGCTTTTAATACATTTAATGTGAGGATTAACCAGTGAAAACATCTTATTAGTTTCTTATTGGTGGGATACCAAATCATCACACCCCTAATGGGGCACACAGTACAAATTTATTTTCTTATAGTGTTAGAAATTGAAAGTCCAAAATGAGTTTCACTGAGTGAAAATTCAGAGGTGGGCTAGGCCACAGAGCTTTGACATCTTAGTGAGGAATCTACTGTCTTGCCTTTCCAGCTTCCAGAGGCCTACTGCATTGCTTGGCTTGTGGCCTCTTTCTCTCTTTAGCAGCATGGCATCTTCTCTGTGACAAATGTCTCTGACAAATGCCTCTTTGTCTCTGGCCCCCAGGTTTGAAGAGACCATTATTCATTCTACCACATAATTCTAAATTACAGAGGAAAGAATTAAATACCACAGAATGTAAGGGTTGTGCCTGGGTTCTCAGTGGGGATCTGATCTGAATAAATTCCAGATCTGTGGACTTCTTGGCCGGTGCCAAGTACTTATACTTACTGTCTACACACTTACACAGTAACTGCTATATAAGTAAGTGCTAACCCTAGTGTCACATTAAAGGTTAAGAGTCCTTGGATGGACTGTGAAGAAACTGTATTTGAACTGTTGACAAAAACTTAGAAGTTTCAGTGGTTATTTTCAGAATATACTATAGTCTGGTTTAGTGGCCTTGAGGAAATCACCTTTTAAATTTGATCTTAGTTACCTGAGCACTAAAATAGAATTATTATGCAAGTCCAAAATGAAATTAGTGACTAATTAAAGGAGCTTAACAAACAATATGAGCACCATGAGCCACAGAAGACATGAAATGAACAGTGCTTGTGTTAAAAGCTGACTGGTAGACCATAGGTGTAGGTGTGCAATCAAACATGGACAGGATGAAATTATTGCAGGCTGGCCTCTGAACTCTTGTTCTGCATGTCAAAATACTTAAAAGTTAGCTGCTTTTCAGTGATAGCATTTAAAATCTTAAACCCTTATTCCTTCTTTAGCACCAATTATGTAAAGGAAAAAAAATAGAACATTTCAGCTATGTTAGTCATTCCTACATTTTTTGTACTTTTTCATTTGCTCTTAAAGCACTCAATACCTTTATCTTTAATTAATAATGTATGAAATAAGTCAGCAATTTCATACACCTCATTGTTAAACCCACCTTTTATTGTGAAAAGACTTAAAGTAAGGTATAAAATCTCAAATCCCAATTTTGGCGAGTGGTATTGCATTTTAAGAAAGGGTCAGGAAAACTCTTCAGAGTTCTGTATCTCTAAGGAGACTGAGGATTTGTTAATGCTCTAAGTAAATTACTTATGGTGGAAAACCATGGCTGCCCTTATGTTGCTTAAACACAGACAGTAGGAAAGTTTGAAAATGTAGACTTGATACATTTCTATTGCCATATCATGTATTATAATAGAAGATATACACTATTACTGAAGAGCTCATATTTTCTTTAGAAAGCTTTTTGTGTGCAAACAGGAGCTCTGTGATAGAGATTTATGTATTGAGACTATTCAACTACACATAATACCATCCAACTCAGCCCTCCCCCTTCTTCCATTGCCCATTGGACTTGAGGGAATAAATTCATGTCTTCTGACCTAACACTTCTTGCCTATAAATAAAAGATTAGATAAGTCTTTAAGGAACTTGTTACATGAAACTTCAAGTACAACCTCTTTATCAAAGTTGGTAGCTATGCAAATGAAGAGTTTTTTTGTGGGAAATTTCACTTCTCTGTGTACTAGTTCATCATAGCTTTGCTATTACCTCATGGGCCATAAAGAGAAATATATGGTATGTAAAATAAAGTAGAGGGACTTTTAGATCCTTTGAATGGTATCCCAGTTAGAAGGTTAGAACAATCTTTTAAATGATTAATAGTAACGGAACAAGACAGAGAATCCTCGGAATTTCCTAAAGTATGTTCTCTAGAAGATGAATTCCAAAAGATGTATTGGTCATGATGTTGGTTTTGGCAAGAAACTGTATTACTTTGCTATTCTGTATGATTCATCAATCAGCATCAGCATCTCTTGGGAGCTGGTAGGGGTCATATGCTAGAATTACTGCATCAAAATTTGTACCTTAACAAATTCTTGGGTGATTCATATACATTTTAAAGTTAGAGAAGTACTTAACTGATTACTACTCTGCCATAACTAAAGTTATTTATTTATTTAATGCAATAAAAAAATCCAGGAGTTGGTAGTTTGATATTAGTTTTTGCCATCATTCAGCTCCATCTTTATGTTTGCAGAGTTTGCTTTCATTCATTGACCTTAGAATCATAAAGTGGCTGTTATACTAATGACTTCTGGCCAGGAGGAAAGGGGAAGGGCACTACTAATGTATTAATTAGCTTTTTATTGCTATGACAAAGTACCTGAGATAGTAATTTAAAAGAAGGAAAGATTTGCTTTGGCTTATGGTTTCAGGGGGCTCAGTCCATGTTTATTTGACTGTGTTTTGAGACTTTGGGGAAGTAGAACATTGGGGATAGGAGAATCACCTCATGGCAACTGGGAAGGAGAGAGAGAGGGGAGAGAGAGAGAGAGAGAGAGAGAGAGAGAGAAAGAAACTCTCTTAAGGACATGCCCTCAGTGATCCGATTTCCTTCTACTGCAGCCTACTTTCTAAAGACTTCTCCATCTTCTAACAGTGCCACAAATTGACAACCAATTAGAGCTTGTGCTTTTGAAAACATTGAAGATCCAAACCATCAAGGGCAAGTAGAAAAGGGTAAAAGGAGACTTCTCTTAGTAAAGCCTTGCTTCTTTGTTTTTTAAAGGAAGCCTTAACTGTAAAGAATTTAATGTTCTCTGTACTACACAAGGTGCAGGAGAAGTGAGTTTCTCTTGTGTTACTGATTCACTGTATTTGCAACATTTGTTAATACACATTGATGGAGTACACATATGCAAAAAAGTTTGAGAAATAAATCTATATAGATTTCTGTAATACAAGACTTCTCAAAGTTTGTAATATGCCAAGCCATATTACCAAATCTCCCAGAGGAAATGCATTGTTTCCACTTATGTGGTCAGAAAGTCCCAATTTTGGGATTGTGGATTTTTTTTTCAAAAAAGAATCAAATAACACACAAAAAAATTTCCAGTAAATTGATAAAGTCCTGGTCAGTGACTCAACTCTACTGTTGAGTAATTGACAGTGCTAAAGCCATGAGCAATATGTAATGAATTTATGTGTACCTCTCTGGACCAAATTTTGCCTACAGTTCATAATTTCTTCACTTCTGCCTTAGAGTTAGCCACAATAAAAATAAGATTAACAATAAACTCCAACACCTTCTATCAGTATTTATATGGTAGCCTAGAATCTTTAAAAGATTTTATAAATACATATATCTATAATATATCTAATAAATAGATAGGTGATATAACAGAAATATACATGTATGAATATGTGAATGTAATCTCTTTAATTCTAACAAATGTGATATTACCACTATAAAGTAGTTTTCTGGGCCGGGAACTTAGCTCAGTGGCATGAATGCCTGCCTGGCAAGCATGAGGTCATGAGATTGATCCCTAGTACCCCCCCAAAAAAAGAAAGAAAGGGGGCTGGGGATTTAGCTCAGCAGCACAAGCACCTCCTTGTCAACTACAAGGTCATGAGTTCAATCTCCAATACCAAAATAAAAAAATAAAAATAAGTAAATAAATAAATAAAAAGAAAGTAGTTTCCTTAAAATGAGAGTGCTATGCTAAAAAATTCTCTAAGAAATAAAACCAGACACCAAGGCTCTGGATAGCCAATATAATTAGGTAACTGGATAAACACCATAATGCCTTGAATTTATAGGTTTTTCTTTCTAAGGTGCTTAAAGAATTTCTTAATTTAACCTTTATGTTCATTGTAGTGTGTATTTTTATTTAAACACCCATGTGCCATTTTCTAAGAAACAATAGGCCACGTAATGGCCAGGTCCATGTGGCTTGTTTCTGTGTCTTCAATGCCAGACTAAGAGCACAGCAAAAGAATGCATCGAGGGAAGGCTCAGTGTGAGTAGCAGAGTGAGTCACTGAGAGGTTATCAGTGCAGCCTCCCAATTGCTCCTAGGGCTGCAGGGTCGGCATCTGCTGGACTCCTGTCACACTGTCTCCATCACTGCAGCGCTGTCTGTTCTGACTCTGCTAGTATTTCCTGTCATGTCACAGCAATGAGAACAGATCCCAAGGCAACCACAAGGATGTACCTGTGGACTGAGTTCAGACCATTAAGTTGCTATCATGTGACCTATCGAATGTCATTATCGTCCACCTTCCGCAAAGCAGAGAATAGAGAAAAAAATTACACAATTACCAATGTATGTGTTCTCAGATTTTCAAAAGAGCCTGAAGGAAGAAGGCTCTGTAATAAATGGAATAGTATACACACGCACACTCGTGTGCACACACACACACGCACAGGAACATATAATCATACGATCACATACAGTGATCACATACAGTGCCACCCTCTGGGGGGAGGTTTGTAAACTTCAAAAAAAGGAATTACTAAATGCTTCATTTCATTTGGAAGTGAGCTTAGTTTACTCTCTTAGGTATCCTCCTTTTTTCCAGGGGCTTACTAAAGAAACTTGGCAAATTGGAAAAGGGAGTGTTCAAAAACTGAAATCCTAAATCATACCATATATTTAGCCTATGACTTATTTTCCTTGTATTTTATTTTGGGATGGAAAAAGAGAAAACGGCATTGTTGGACCACAGATTAGGCTGGAACACATACTCAGTGGTCCCTATATAATTTTATGTTGAATGTACTGCATCATAGATTTGCTAACTGTAAAGATATTGTGCTAGTATCAATGTAGAATCTTTCCCCTGAAAAGGCACTTTAGGGATGTTCAACTTATTTCTTACCTTTACAGTTCTCTCAAGTAACACTTAGACTGATTCATTGTGTTGCTCTTCTTTCTTTGTGTTTAAACACTTTGTTTTGTTGTTGTAGTTGCAACCAATTTAGACCTCACTACTTAAGAAAGCCTTGTGGAAAATATCCAATTCTCTTAGCTTCCTATAATTTTAATATCAGTATCTCTTGTCATCTACTCTTACAAATAGGCCTGGGAACTTTAAGTATCCCTATGCCTTAATATTATTGTAAAAATGCCTCCCATCTCCTCTCTAATTAACTGCAATCAGAAAGGCTAGTTGGTGGACACATGGTGTTGAAGCTCTATGAAATCTGCCTGACGGCTGTAAACATAGCCATATGTTCCCTGTGAAACATGACCATGATCACCTGTGACAGGGACATCTGATGGAAGATGAAGGATCTTTGTTTTCCTCCTGAGATATCTGAAAAACCCTGAGGTATAGATTGGCTTACTGTATTTTCCTAACCACCACTGTTTATGCTAACTTCCCATATATTCTAGCTTCATTCTTCCTCATGTATATTTGAATTTGAAAATGGCAGTTATTAAAAGAATATGTTTAGTACTTTTCCCCTTGAACACCACAACACTTTAATTAAGACAGTCTCTCTTGAAATCCTGCAGTACATATGCTACACAGGTTTCTAAAACTAAGTGGTTATCAAAAGAAAGGATAAAACCATCAAAATTTTCACAGTGAATGAACAAGAATTTCTTAGCAAGTTCAATAGATTCACCCTGAACTGGTGCAGCTTATAAAACCCTTGAGCCTAATTGCTTTCCTGAATTTTGGCAAGAAAAATAGCTGACTTGCAATGGAGTAGAAAGAAGAGGTTGGAAGAAAGTGTCTTTTAAGAAAAGCTTCCAATGAAAATTTCAATCAATATTTTTAATCCCAGAAGACAAGATAAAATATGATATTATGTTCCTTGCACTGAGAGATTGTGGAGAGGAGAGCAGTTTCAGAAGCAAAGCTGCTGCATGTCCCTCCCACACTGTGATGTGAATAGTGAGCTATAACCACCCAGTCAACAACCTCATATGGGAGGCGGCCGACAGCAGCCTCACGTACTGCACCCCCATTACGCCCCTTTGGATTCCTGGTTCCACGACTGGGCTGAGGCAAAAATGTCCTATGCAACCGAGAGTGGTTGCTTGTGAGATACCAGAATGTACTCTATGTCTCTCCATTTAGCATCATTTGACTGTTTATTAAAATAATCCGGCAAAATTGAGTGGAGAGTGGAGACAATGACTGCTTTTAAGCCTTCTGCTTTCCAGTTCAAAATGTTTTAGATAATTGATTTTGGTATCAAGTTGTCTAATATATATATATTATATGTATAATACGTGATAGAGTATATTATAGAGAGTTTATTTTATTGCCTCTTTAATGCATTTGGGGCTTTGTTAAAACAAGGCTCTTGCCCTCTACCCTTTTTTTGCCTTTTTTTTTTTTACCCTCCTATGCACCACACAGCCTATTAAACTGTGTGCAGATGATTGATATCTTTAATAAAAGCAAGTTCTTTAGTAAGCAAAGAGTGATAAAGATAAACAAATGTACTGGTTTGTCCGGTGCTTTGGAGATTATGGTAACACGGGGGCATCAAGAAAGCCTATTAACAGATAAGTTAGATGAAACACATCAATTCTGATTTCAGTAAGTCGGGAAGCATTCGCTTTAAGTTAATTTTATCCATGTTTTCTCTTCATTTGTAATACTTTGTAGGTTTTAAAAGAAAATATTTAATAGTGTGCTGTGTAGTCCATAGATAAACGATGTGGGCAATTTCTCCACCTAACTGCTTGTCAAGCCCTTTAGCAAGGTACACACTGCCCCGCAGTTTATCATCTCGATTTCTAGATTGTTTTGGAAGATCATTGAGAGGACTGAGACTCCCCAGAGGACTGTGCTCTAATCCTGTCATATTTCTTAAAATGCTGGAAAGTGTAAGGTTACATGGTAAGATGATTTTACATAGGCATTTCTTCAGCTCGTCACAATAGCGCTTTCTTTCCATGGTAACCACCGTTTCCATGGCACAGACTGTACGCTCCTCCAGAGGAGCTGAAGGGCTTTCTGAAGATGCTTTACCACCCACAAGTGTGAGCACACAGTTGCCCTCCTTTCTCTCCTTCTCTTTCTTCCTCCCTTCTTGCCTCCCTCCCTCCCTCCCTCTCTCTTTTTCTCAGGCACGGATTCAGCCCACCATTTATGTGAATTTAGGCACATTTTCTAACAAAAATTCACTAAATGGAGCAAACTAATTTTAAAATAAACTCGACTTTTCTCTATTATGTGATAAGATGAATAACCATGGATGTGGCCTTTTGGAATGATCTGGAAATATAACAAAAGCTGGTGCTGTCCTCAGTGGCAGGGATTAACAGGATAAAATCTTGAAAACAAAATTTGACAGGAAAGATAGTCAGCTCTGGACGAGATTTTCTAAATTCATTTCCATTCCTCAGACTCTGAGCTCAGTCTGTGTAGCTCAGCACCATGTTAGATGCTGTGGAGCATAAAGCAGTTTTATATACGTGTGGACATTGTATTTTTGGAGGCTTGGATAAATGAGCATTAGACAAATGCACTAATTAGAAAACAATGTAACACTAAATAATCAAAATATATTTTTCATGTAGGATCAGTGCAATATTTTTAGATTTGGGGAAAATATTGCAGCTAGTTTTTTGGTTCCTCCTCTTAATACTTTTATTCGTAGGATCACAGAAATTTAGACATTTTAGGGAAATACTCTAGTTTAGTGAATGTACTGATGAATGACTTTGTAAGTTTCTGATTAGTTTTCAAGGATGAGCAACACTTATGTTGTTCTTTTGTTACTGATTTCATAATTGATATTTTATCCCTTCTTAGCTTAGGTAGTGACTTCTGAAATTAATTTCCCAGTGCTTTAAATAAGATGTAGAACTTTCACCTGGCCTGAGAAAATCCAGTTAGACTGAATCCACATTTGAATAAGTATTTCCATATTATAGTCCTATTTCTTTGATGAAGCAAGGCACTGTAGGGCAGAACATAGCTTTGAGGAAAAATAAATGCATTCAAAATTTGGATCTTTAACTTTTATTAGCTTTGTGGCCTTGCCAGATTAACTGACCTTTGAACTAGAGCAGAAAAATGGCATTGATGCAAGGGTATATATATGTGTTTCTGTTGAGGCAATTCAATGAAATATTGATATGCTCACAATAGTGGCTTTTTATTCACTTATTCAAGAGTATGCATTAATTTAGCAGTGTGGTTCAGACACTGTCTTAATATTGTGGCTATAACGAGATTGATTTCTGGCCCTTGGGGTTTTAGAATGCACATATTGAAATAGCAAAATATAATCATATCTGATTCCCTGAACTATAAGCTCCATGAATGTAGAGCATTTTTTTTTGTTTTGTTTTGTTTTTTCTGGTTTGCTCACAACTGTATCAGAAGCCCTTAAAATGATACCTAATTAGCCTGGAAAAGTGGTAAGATTTAATTTTAGAGATAAAAGAGACAAACCTTTAACTTGGTTTTCATCTTGGGTCTTTGCCTTTTTGGTGGTGACTAATGAAGAAATTGTTTTATTTTTAATTAGTATATGTTGGTAGTATTTAATGTTTACATTCTTTATGTGGAGTTGATACATGAGCATAGCACATCTTAATTCCTTTTTTGTCACCTCCATTTCTTGATCCCCTTCCCATCTGAGAGAGATTTAACTCTACTTCCTATTATCTTTTATTTATTTTATTTTTTGAGGTGATTTATTTTTAAATTGTTCTATTTAGTTATTATATTAGGACATAGTTGTCATACATAATGATCACATTCATCATAGAGAGCTTGTACCTGTGCACAGTATGTCTTCTTTGTTTTCTCCCGTTCCCCTCCCCTCTCTCCAACCCTCTTCCCTTCTCTATTTACAAAAGCTTTGTTTTCATTTTTTTCTTCCATTCTCTCTTGTTTTGTAATCCCTTTCCTTCCCCTTCCTGCCCGCCCCCCCCTTGTTCCCCTTCCTATTTGAACGTGTTTTTCCTACTTGCCTATACTGATCCTCAATTTTGCTTCTTATCTACCCTTTGGCTTTGTCACAAAGAGAAACAATGTGATATTTAAACTTGCATGTCTGATTTATTTCAAATAAAATTATGATCTCAAGGTGCATTTATTAGGCTGGGCATGGTGGTGCATGCCTGTAATGCCAGCACTAGGGAGGTAGAGGCATGAACATCCTTGTGAGTTCGAGAACAGCCTGGGTTACAAAGTGAGTTCAAGGTCAGCCTGACCTGCGTAGTGACCCTGCCTCAAAAAACAAAAACAAAAACAAACCCCAAAGAACATTGAGGTTTATTTACCTAAAAGTCATTCGAGTTTATCCTGCATTGTGGCAGAGTAATGTTTCATAGTATATAAATACCACATTTTCTTTATACATTTGTTGATGGCCATATGGGCTGTTTCCAAGATTTAGCTAGTATAAATTGTGCCTCTGTAAACATGGGTATTCATATATCTCCATAGTATGATGCTTTTAATCACTTTGGGAAGATACCTACAAGGGGCATATGTGGGTCAAACGAATGGAACCTCTAGTTTGAGTTTTTTGAGGAAGCTTCATGTTGGTTTCCTTAGTGGTTTTACCAATTTGCTCTCCCACCAACAACAGGGAAGAGTTTTTTTTTTCCCTTACAACCTTCCCAGCATTCATTATTGTTTGATTTCTTGATGACAACATTTTTTTCTGGGCTGAGATGGAATCTTAGTGTTATTCTAATTTGCATGTCTCAAATGACCAGTGATGTTGAATATCCATTTACATTTCCTCACCAGAGAAGTGTCTATTGATTTTAGGTGCTAATTTTTGGATTGGATCTTTAAATTTGTGGGAGGTTCTGATTCTTTTTGAGCTCTTTATATGTTCTTTTTGAGTTCTTTGTATCTTCTCTGAGGAGTAGCTGGTAAATTTTTTTCCTAATTCTGCAGGTTGTTATTAACTCTGTTGATGGTTTCTTTTGCTGTACAAAAGCTTTTTAATTTGATGTGCTCTTGGTTGTTGATTCTTTGAAATATTTCCTGGGCAATTGGTGTTTTGTTCATAAAGTCTTTGGTTACACCTATGACTTCAAAAGTTTTAGATATTTTATCTTCCAGCAGATTTTTCTGTTTTAATATTTAGATCTTTGACCCATTTTGATTTTAGTGTAGTGCATGGTGAGAGATATGGGTCTAGGTTCAACTTTTGGCATGTGGAAAATCAGTTTTTCCAGCTCCATTTATTGAAGAGGCTATCTTTCTTCCAGTGAAGGCATTTGGCCCTTTTGTCTAAGGTAAGGTAGCTGAATGTGCTTGGAGTTGTTTCTGCATCTTCTATTTTGTTCCATTGATTCTCAGGTCTGATTTTTTTTCCCCAGTACCATGCTGTTTGTATCATTGTGACTTTGTAGTATAACTCATATATACCCCTTGATTGCCCTTGTTTTCACTTTCATTATTCTGGGTCTCTTCTGGTTCCATATGAATTTTAGGATTTTTTTTTTTACTTCTGTAAAGTATTCTATTTATTTTGATCAGGATTGCATTAAATATCTAATAGTTTTTGAAGCGTGGCCATTTTCATTATATTGGTTTTGCTCATCCAAGAACAGGAGATATGTTTTCATTTTCTGATACCCTCATTGATCTCCTTTTTCTGAGTATTGTACTTTTCAGTGTAAAGTTCTCTCACTTTCTTTATTAGATTGATTCCTAAGTATTTCATTTTCCTTGATGCCATTGTGAAAGGGGTTATTTTTTAATTTCTCTCAGTGAGTTTGTTATTCATGTTATTGATTTTTGAGTGTTGACTTTGTTTCCCATTGTGTTACCAGAATTGATTATTAATCTTAGGAGACTTCTGGTGAGTTTTTTGGGGTTGTCTATGTAAAGTATTGCATTATCAGCAAATAATGATAATTTAAATTCTTCCTTTCCTATCCATATTCATTTTAATTTTTTTTTCTTGTCTAATTGCTCTGCTAATGTTTTCAGATCTATATTGAACAGGTGTAGTGATAATGGGCATCCTAATCTTGTTCCTGATCCACTTAGTATGATGTTGGTTGTTGGTTTTTCATACATGACTTTCATCAGATTGAGAAAACAACCTTCTATTCAAATTTTCTTTAGGGTTTTCATCATGAATGGATATTGGACTTTGTCAAATATTTTTCTGCATCTACTGAGATGATAATGTGGTTTGTTCTTAGATTTGTTGATGTGGTATATTTTCTGATCCCCTGGGATGAATCCTAGTTGGTCATAATGTATAATATTTTTGATGATTCACTGCATTCAGTTTGTCAGTATCTTATTGAAAATTTTTGTATCTATGTTCATTAAGAAGATTGGCCTGTACTTCTTTTTAATTGATTGGACCTTTCTCTGATTTGAGTTTCAAAGTAATGTTTGTTTTCAGGAATGAATTTGGGAGTATTATTTCTCTTTTAATTTCATTAAAGACTTTGGGGAGTAGTGCTATTAGATCTTTTCTAAAATTCTTATTTTAGAATTTGGCAGTGAATCAGTCCGGACCTGGGCTTTTGTTGTTGTTGTTGATATATTTTTAAAATTATTTCTTGAATTTCATTGATTGATACTGAATTATTTAGAATTTTAAATCTTATTCAGTTTCGGTAATTTGTATCCATCTAGTAATCTGTCCAATTCTTCTGTCTTCTTCCATCTTATTAGAGTACAGGTTTTCAAAGTAGATATTGATGATCTGGGTTTCTTCAGGATCCATTGTGATTTTGTTGCAGGCAACTGAGTTAGTCAGAAATATTATAGGCAGTGAGATAGGACTAGGTCCTCAATAGAGCCAGTGCAGACACTTAGCAACTGCAGGGGAAGCTGACAACTCCTGCTGTGGACCAGGCCTCAAGACAAAAGGCCAAACAAATGCACCCATATCCTGAGAATTGACACCCTAAATAGTTCCATCCCCCTAGGAAAGAGTCACTGCTCTGTAAGAATGCCCACTTTCTATGTGACTGGCTTCCCCATTTGTCCCTAATGTAATCAATTTTACCTGAACAATTGATCTTATTGGCTAACTATAGTTATGTGCCTCCTCATGCCCATCTGCCTCATGAGCTCCCAATCTTCCCCTGCCTTGAACCTATGGTTTTACTCTATAAAAGTCCCTGAAAAGACAGAGTCCTTGGCAACCCACGCGGAACCCCTTCTGTCTTTCTTCAAACAGGAGCTTTCTTTCTCTCAATAAATATATTCTGCTCTTACCTTCTTGTTCTTAAAATTCTTTCTTTGATTTTAGAGAACACGAGCTCGTACTGGACATAGTAGGTCGGTAGTTTCATTCCCCTGTATCAATTTCACCCTTTTCATTCCTAATTGCATAGATTTGGGTCTTTCTTTCCTTGTTCTAATAAGGTTGGTTAAGGATTTGTCAATTTCATTTAATCTTTCAAAGAACCAACTCTTCAATCCATTCACTCTTTGTGTGGCTTTCAGTTTCTTTTTTTTTTTTTTTTTAGTCTCAACTGAATTTATTTCTTCTCTGATATATATAAATTCTTTCCATTGTTTTTGGATTTAACTTGTTCTTTTTCTAGAAACTTGAAGTTTAACATGAGGTTATTTGTTTGAGTTCAATGTTTTTCTTTTGTGGGAATTCAGCTCTATAAATTTCCCTTGTAAGACTGCTTTCCTATCAGTTCTGTTATGTTGTATTGACAGTGTCATTTAATTGTAGAGACTACCTTTTGTTCTTTATTTATATGGGTGTATTTATATTTTGGGTTTCCAGATGATTTTTAAGCTTGTATGTCTGATTTATTTCACTTAACATTTTGGTTTCATGGTGCATCCTTTTTCCTATAAGTGACTCAAGTTGATTTATGACAAATTGACATGCTTATATGTATGGACCTTTCCTTGGCTTTATATTCAAAATGAAATTCCCAGCTGAAGCTAATGCTGACCACTTGACTCTAGATCTTCTGAGAGTGCTGTGGCCAGGTCCTTAAATGGTTAGGTAATTGAAGGTTTCAGCATGTAGTCCTCAATGTATTGATTAATTTATTCATTCAGTGGGTACACAATGATTAGCAACCACCACATGCAAGGCAGTAGTTACACATTAAGTTAGGAACAAAGATTAATTAGAATTCATAGTTGGTGAAAATTTTGGTTTTAGGGGAAACTGATGCTAGAAGGAAACATGGTTTCTAAAAGTCACTGGGCTCTGTCTGTCTAATAAGCAGCTATTCTGGCATAAGATCTGTATAAACCAGCAGAAATCATCCAGCTTTCCCATCTTACTCAAGTATGGCTCAGGTATGTTCTTGATAAGTAGCTACATGCAGTCCATCATTGTTTTTAAACAACATTTATTTTGATTCCTGATGCATCTAGTACTTTCCATAAATGTTTTCATTTTTTTTAGCAAGAAAAATAAGATAATTGTATAAAACAAATAATGAAGAACTAAACCCTAGACATTCCACTGGAAATTCAGAGTACTAAAGCCATAAATCATGGATTGAATGGGGTCTAGAAAATGTCATAAAAGCACTGTGTTTTAAGTTGTACCTCAAAACAACAGCATCAGCAACAATGAAAAATTTGGATAGGCTGAAAGGAGAGGAGGACTTCTACATCCAAAGAACAAAAGCAGAAATGAAGTTGGTATATTTTTTCTTGTTTCTTTCTTTCTCTTTCATTCATAGTATATTTTTGAGATACATAATAATTATATCATCTTGGGGGAACTAGTATATATACATGTTGCATCTTAATTATTTTTACTTTCCTTTTCCTGTCCTCCCTTCCATCTCTCCATATCTCCAGACCCTTTTCCATCTATACAAGGTCTACTACTATATTTTGTGTCATCTATATATTATTTTGCTTTGTATGTCTCATATAAAAACAAATCCTACAATATTTAACTTTCTCTGACAGATTTATTTCACTTATCATTGTGGTCTCAAAGAGCATCCATTTTCCTACAAATGACTCAAATTTATCCTTCTTTATGGCTGAGTAGTAATCCATGGTGTGAATATATCACATTTTCATTATTTGCTTATCTGTTGATGGGTCTGTAGGCTTCTTCCAATTTAGCTATTATGAGCTGCTGTAGACAATATTTGTGTATCGTTGTCACAAGATACCATTAGTTCTTTCAGAAGATACTCAGAAAAGGTATAATTGAATCAAATGGAATATCTATCTTTAGCTTTTTTTAAAAAAGATTTTATTTAAAGAGAAACAAAAGCATGTAAAGGGTAGAGATAATACAGAATCCCCCCCCCAAAAAAAAAGATAGACCATAAGAAATCACCAGTTAACAAACCATACACTACCCTCTTAGAAACAGTTGTTCAAATTACAAAATCAAAGCACACAAAGTAGATAGTCGAACATTGAGAGTGTAAACAGCTATGCATGCATGAATATCTGCATGTATTTCTATCCTTTCTGTATTAGAGGGAAAAACAAAACTAGCAAGACAAAACAAAACAAATTCCTGTAAAAACATGAAACCAAAAAGTCGTATAAAACCAGAGTACAAGGTGATCTACAATTATTACTGTGTTGTTTCTTATTATCTTCAATAGAATGTCTATATTATCAGGCATAATTGAATATAACAGTATAATTGAGTATAGCAGTAAATAACAATATTAGTAAAATAAAACATTGTAGACAGTATAAAACTTCAAAGGCAGATAATAATCAAACCAGAGTGGATATTCTAGTGGATCTTGTCATCTTCAGTGCAGTTGCCTATACTCTCAGACTTGATACTATCAATCATAACAGCTTTGAATAAAACCTATCAATACAAAACAGCGATCCAACAAACCAGATTCGATTACGATCAGTCATGGTAAAACTGTGTAGGTTTTACAGAGTTTTAGATTAAGTTAATAGGAAATTAAGGATGATTACCATACTATATCCTGCTATTTTTCAGGATTACTGTCTGTGCCCTCAAATTTAGTACAGGTAGAATGACTGGAACAGAATATAATACATCTAAGCAAAGTAGCATGAGTAATGTGTGTTTTAAATCCTGGTGCACTATTAACAATATAGCATATCAAGGCCATCTATGTTAGAGTTTCTAGTTATCCTTCTCTGCTTCATTTCTGCTATGCTAGTTTTCTGCCTTTGTTTAGTTTTCTCCTTCATTCTACTGCCTGCTCCACTCATTGAGGCCTTTCTGCCATTGTTCCTAAAATCCTGATATTTTTTCTCTCTCTCTAGCATATCCTTCAGCATTCTCTGCAGGGTTGGATTGGTGGTCACAAACTCACCCAGTTCCTCTTTGTCATGGAAGCATCTTGTTTCTCCATTAATTTCTAGTGACAGTTTTGCAGGGTACATCAATCTGGGCTGGAGGCCACCTTCCTTCAGGCCTTGGAAGACTTCACTCCAAGCTCTTCTTGATCTGATGGTCTGTGTCGAGAAGTCAGCCATGATCCTGATAGGCTTACCTTTATAGGTAATCTGTTTCTTTTCTCTGACAGCTTTTAATATTCTGTTTTTATATTGAATTTCTGGTATCTTGATTATTATATGTCTGGGTGTAGCTCTGTTTTGGTTATAGGTGGCTGGAGTCCTGTATGCCTCACACAACCGAATGTCATTTTCTTTTCCCATGCTTGGGAAGTTTTCCTTAATTATTTCCATGAATAGCCTTTGTAATTCACCTGTATGTATTCCTGCTTCTTTGTTCATGTTTCTTATTCTTAAATTGTAGATTCTCTTGTCATCTTCTAGCCTTTGTATTGTTATTGCCTGTTTCCTTGTTATTTTTAAGAGATCTTTCCTTTCATGATCACAAATTGCAAACTTGTCTTCAAGTTTTGATAGTCTATCCTTAGTTTCTTTTAAGGTGTTTTGCCAGCTTTCAATGGAGTTTTTGATGTCCTGGTAGTCTCTGAATCTGCTTCATGTATTCTATGTTTTCTTTATATTCTTTATTGAATGTTTCTCTCCTTTTTTTGTGTTCCTCCCTTCTTCCATCTGTATCATCCTGAGAGATGCTTCCTGAGAGCGTTTCTCTTATTACTCTACTCATATCTTGCTTTACCTGATTTAATATTTCAGATTTGAGCTCGTCTACAAGGTCCCGAAGATATCTCTTAATGGCCATTGAAGCCATGTCTGATGTTGCGTGTTTGCCGCCCTCAGGTTCCTTTGTTTTTCCTTCTCCTGGATCAGGGCTCTCAGGGTTCTGGGCTGGGGGCCTCTTCCTGCCTCTCTCTGCTGTCATGGCCCTGGCTTCCTCCACACAGGTTACAGTGCAGGTCCCAGCCCCTTCCCTGTTGACCTCGTTTCCTCCGAAGCATGCTGGCAAGGGAACTCTGCCCTTTCCTGCCTGCTCTTGTCACTGAGGTGTAAGCAGGCTGCTTATGCCTGCCCCTCCCCACCCGGTCAGCCAAACTTCAGGGGCAATCACCCGGTCAGTGCGTGCTAGGTTCAGGGAATTGATTTGGGATGTCTCATTGGGTCACGGCCAGGGGGGCGGCCCAGTCCAAACAAATCGCACATGAATCTGCTCTGGGGAGGGAGCAACCAACCGAAGTCACTTCACTCCCAGTTCAGGCTCCTCCTGCCCGATTCCAACATGTCACCCACCTGGTTGTGCCCTTCCCATAGGGGGGGTCTCACTCCCAGCACTGACCGTGGATCAATGAAGGTTCCTCCACTGGCTCTACTCTCTGCTCTCCACTGGGCTCACCAACCCCTGACCTCAGCACTGCCATGCTTCCTGTGAGTTTGGGCGGCTCTGACTGCTGGTGCGGATCTAAGCTGGTGCAATCTTGGCGGGTCATTGCGAAAACACTGTGTCCCTTTAGTTTTTAGCTGTTTCAGTTGTAGTCCTGAAGTATTTGACAAGCTTTTTTAAGTTTTAATTTCTTCCTGTGTCAAGAGGATCCATCTCCCTCTGTCTGGGTCTCTCCAGGGTGTTTTATTCTGGCATATGAATTGTTTCTCCTGGGAGGCTTTGTATTCTGTTGCTCACTGATCGGCCATCTTGTCTTCTCCCCCTATCTTTAGCTTTTTGAGTCTCCATATTGATTTCCATAGTGGTTGTACTAGTTTATAATCCCATTAACAATGTGTAAGTGTTCCTTTTCCCAAAAATCTCACCTATTTTTTTGAGTTTGTGTAGAGAGCCATTTTTTTCTAGAGTAAGATGGAATCTCAATGTTGTTTTGAATTGTGTTTCTCTAGTGACCAAACATGATGAATATTTTGTCATGTATTTATTGGCCATTTGTACTTCTTCTTTTGATAAGTGTCTATTCCTTCCAACTGCTCATTTTTGACTGTTTTTTTTTTTTTATGGGGTGTGAGAGGTCCAATTTTTTTGATTTACATATTCTAGATACTAGTCTTCTGTCTGAAAAGTAACTGACAATTTTCCACCATTTTTAAGGTTGTTTCTTCATTCTATTGGTTGTTTTTTCTTTGCCGTGCAGAAGCCTTAAATTTAATATCACATTTGTTGAGGGTTGCTGTTATTTCTTGTGCAACTGGGGTTCTGTTCAGGAAGTCCTTGCCTTTATGTGTTCAAGTGTTTTACCTATTTTATCTTTAGCAAATTCTGTCTTTCTATTCTTATACCTAAGTATTTGATCCATTTTAATTTGATTTTAGTACAGGTTGACAGATATTTATCTAGATTCATTTTTCAGCATATGGACAACCAGTTTTTCTGGCAACATTTGATATAGACACTATGCTTGGCCACTTTGTTAAGATCACATCACTGAAGGTGGTTGGGATTATTTCTCCATCCTCATTTCTGTTCCACTGATTCACATATTTGTGATTCGTGCCAGTGCCATGATACTTTTATTACTATAACTTTGTAAAGCTTGAAATCCAGGATTGTGATGATGTCTAATTTGCTTTTATTATTCAGGATTGCTGTTCTTAGTCTCTTCTGATTTCATGTACATTTTAGGAATATTTTTTCTATTTCTATGAAAAATGCTGTTAGTATTTTGGTTAAAATTGCATTAAACCTATTATTATTTTTGGTAAAAAGGTCATTTAAATACTAATGATTCTGCCTGCCCAGGAGTAGGGGATTTTTTTTTCTACTGTCCTCTTAAATTTCTTTTTTTTCAGAGTGCTGCTCTTTTCATTAAAGAAGTATTCCACTTCTTTGGCTAGGCTAATACCTAAGGCTTTTTGTTTGTTTGTTTGTTTGTTTTGCTTCCATGACAGATATTGCTTTTGATTTCTTTCTTAGTGTGTCCATTGTTGGTGAAGCTGTTACATTTGTACTAAGTGAAAAGAGATGTACATGAAACACCATATATTGTATTACCACATTTATATGAAATGCCTGAGATGGAAAATCTATTTATATGAAATGCCTGAGATGGAAAATCTATAGAGGCAGAAAGTTATGTTGCAGATAAGGATAAAGACTAACTACAAGTGGTCATGAAGGATATACTTGAGGTGATAAAAATATTCTAAAACTGGATTATTGAGATGGTTTCACAAGTTGGTAAAGTTCTTAAAAATCAGTGAATTATAAACTTGAGGTAGGTGAGTTTTATGGTATGTAAATTACACTTTTATAATGTTAGAAAGAACAAAAATAGTAAGGAATGGTAAGAAGACTGATATGTTTATAGCCATGGGGCCAAACCCTTAAAGATATAAATTGACCAAATTTGTACATGCAGTAAGAAGTAGAACTTTGATTCGAATAAGAGAGTTTTTCATTCCAAAACAACATTGGATAAGTGAATGGCTACCTGTCAGAGAACAATAATAAGTTAATGAGGATGAGATTTACTTATCTGGAATATTTTGATTCTTTGTGGCAAAGGAGCATGCTGAAAAGCTTAATTTAGGAGCAGAATAATGGATGAAAATTTTTTCAAAAGGCCAGATCAATGAATGAGTATAATTATCCAGGTCAGGTGGGTCTAGATTAGAGTTAAAAGAGAGAAGTGAGGGAGATAAATTTTGAAGGAAGTAATCAGGTCACAGTGACTAATCTCACTGAGTTAACTATATAAAATTGCTTTGTAATACACGTTACTATTGGGCATATTGAAAGTAGTACTCAAATAGGTAGAGAAACTCTGCATTGGGGAGAAAAGGCAAAGCATCTTTATTAGAAAGTTTAGTTACATGTGACAGAAACCCAACTCAAGCCAACTTAACACAGAGTGGATTATACTGGTTCATAATACTAAGGAGTCCAGGAGTTATGTGCTTGACACTGACCATTTATATTCTTTAGGTTTACTTTCCTCTGTGTTTAACTCCAGTCTTAAATTCTCCAGATTTTAGTGTTTGTTGTTGAAAACAGTCTCAGGAATCACAGTATTTCTTTCCTAGTAACTATCAGCAAAACTATGACATGGCCTCTCGTGGCTGGGTTTGAGTCATCTCCATGAGCCAGACTCTGGTCAAGAGCACTGGTTCTTCAGTTCATTGGGCCATTCTTGTGTGTTCCAACTCATGAGAACTACTGGGGTTTTGGCTCTGAAATGTCCCTCAAAGGCTTGCAAATTAAATGTTTAGTCATCAGGCCATGTGTTACTGGAAGGTAGAAAAAAACATCTTTGGGAGGTGGAATCTAGTGGAAAGAAGTTGGGACCTTAAGGGTGTGCCCTTGAAAGAGATACTGTAACGCTGGTCTCTTCTTCTTTTCTCTCTCTTTGCTTTCTGGCTCCCAGAAGGTGACAGCTCCCCTACCATGTACTTCTGCCATAATATACTGTGTCTTCAACAGAGCCAACCAACCATAGACTGAAAACTCTAAAACTGTGAGCCAAAACTGGCCTCTCTTTTAGAGTGGATTTATTTCATGTATTTGTTAAAGTGATGGTCAGTTAACATGGGAAAAATCAGCTTCATTCAGGACAAATGAGAGTGGCTTCATAACTAGAATTTGGAGAAAAGACCAAAGAAATCCTTAAAAAATGTGCCCACTATAAGAATGTAATGTTAGAATCTCATAAACTGTAATAGGTTTTAGTGTTTTCATTTTAGATATATGGAAACAAAACTCTGCAAAAGTTAAGAAATTCCCCCAAAGGCATACAGCCCAAATAAAATCATAAAGGTGAAATTTAAGTTCAGCTCCATTTATTTCAAAGTCTAACCCTTTTGAAGAGAATAGTTGATGTGGAGCACGTATATGCTAAAATGAAAAGGCAAGAATATGTGAAATTCTCCTTTGAGATATTAAATGCAGGTATATCAGCTTGAATCAGGAGGCAGTGAGGGAGAAACTGCAGGTGATAGGAAGAGAGAAATGGCAGTTTAGAACTGAGGAGAAGTTCTAGAATACCTATTTCAGATAATGATCCAGAATTGCTTTGAGGGGTAACTATGAGCTTGCCAGGTGAAGGAAAAGTCAAATTGTATTTGGAGAATAAAATCTTTTAGAAATCCAAGGGTTCAAATTGTAGAGTTATTTTAGGAAACACAATGGTGACCGGGACAACACTGACGTAGAGACAGTGGACATTTTCAATGGTCAAGTCAGCCAAAGACACCAAGAAAATACCACAGGCTTGGCTCTGGGATGGCCTCTAATCCCAGAGGATGGAATGCCAAGCATAGCTTAGTTCATGTTGGGCAAAAATTGAGGGCTATTTGGACAGCTGGCCTAATAGGTGTTAGCTGCAGGGAGATAGTGAGGAGGGTAGGACTGAAATGAATGGGTAAGAGGTGACCACAAACAGTAAGAAAGTTTAAATGTTTAAAGGTGTTTGTGCTGTGAACAAGTGACTGCTATTCAAAGAGCTGCTGTAGTCAGAAAATGGAAGCAAAGTGACTTTTGCTCAGACTAACCTGATTTGAGTGGGTGAAGGCAAAATATGGCAAAAGATGTGAGATAATCAGGCTTTTTTTCAAGGTCAGAATAGAGGGAAGAATTTGATAGAAACATATCCTGAACCCTTGATTTTATGGTGTGAAACAAAGAATAAGCATTTTAGAGATAGCCAGATCTGGTTCTAAGTAATGCTTATGCCACTTGCTAGTTGTGGAACCACGGGTAGGAGTGAACATACTCATCTATAAAATGGAGATAAGCATATTTATAGAACAATTGTGGAAAACATACCACATATGTGTATAGAGAAGAGAAACAGAGTGAGAGGGCACCTAGCATATATAGACACTAGTGACAATGATAACAAATTTGGGGATAGTTTGCCCTTGAAAACATTTAATATTTATTTATTCTAGGGTAGATAGAAAATAAAATTCTGTGTTCTGGTTTGGCCTGTGAGGTCAAAATGATCAATTTCTAAATGGGATTAACTAGTTCAGGTTATTTAATATCACTTCACCTAACCTGAGTTTTATTTACTGTATCTTTAACATAACAAAAAAAAATTCATCGAAGTTCTCTTTTGAAACCCTAAATTAGTGCCCTGATATCAGCAGACTCTTCCTTGTAGTTTATCTGAGACTTTCCTGTATATCTGGGTTGCCATCTTTGAATTCACCTTAGCTATGCTTGTGGAAACAATTACTGCATTTATATACTAATTGTATCCACAAGTATTCGGTCATTTTTAAAAAATGAGCCATATCTTTTGTTTGAAATCTTTTGGCTACATTATGTCCACTAGATATGTGCTTAATATGATTTATAAGGGTACAAAGAAAACAATGTTGATTGAGATTTATTTACTAATTGTTCACTCACTCAATGGAACTTTATTTGAAACCTTCTACATGCGAAGCACAACCAAATGTTATAAGAAGTACACATTGGAAGAGAAAGGTTACAAGGCCTGAAAGAACTTACACTAACATACTGCTTGTAGGAGGATTAGCTTTGTACAGCAACTGGACAAATAATTTTTCCTTTTTCTGGGCTCTTCACTATATGTGAAGCAATCCTAATAGTTCTTCTCTCCTTGATCGATTAAAGAGGAGAAAAAGTTAGCTGGCCTTCCTATCCTTTCTTTGATATTTGAGATATTTTTGGCATGATATTTCATTGCCCTTTGGTGGACTAGCTCACAAAAGCCAAATAATACTTTGTGTAAACTATAGCTAGCTCTGAAAGGGTGTGTTTTAAACTTGTGAGTCAGCTAACTTTCGGTCAAATTAAACACTGATGCTGAAGAAGCAATTTTAGCATTTGCACAAAATTCAGACAAATTTTATGTTATGGAACATTTAAAATAAATTAATTATAATTAACAAATTCTTGGGAGGTTTATTTTGTCAAATGTCTTCCTCAAATTGTTCTTGCTATTACTGATTTAAAGTAGGAGTTGTTCCAGCTTCCTGTATCATGCAGAAACATATATTTTTTAAAGTTTTTTTTTTGTATTTAAAGAGAAAAAAATACAGGAAAAAGGTAGAAATATTACAGAATTTCAAGAAAAGAAGATAAACAGTAAGAAATCACTAGTTGATAAATTACATATTGTTCTTTTAGAAATAGTTTTTCAAGTTAAAAATTAAAGCACACAAAGTGGACACTTAAGCAGTGAGACTGAAAACAGATCTGTTCAACAATCCAACAAGAACCTAGAAATATGGTCATCAATCCCACACACCTAAACATACATGCAGCTATATCTTTTATAGCGCTTCCTATTTCCTCTTTTTTTACAATAGCAATTATATATTTTTAAAATTTTATTTAAAGAGAAGAAAAAAGCAAAACAGAAAAAAGGTTAGCAACAATACGGAATTCTAAAAGAAAGAAAGAGAAAGGAAAATGGGAAAAAGCCCCACTAAGAAGTCAGTAATTTATACATTACGTACTGTCATCCTGGATGTAGTTGTTCAAGTTACAAAGTTAAAGGGTACATAATAAACATTCAGACAGTCCAAAAACATATTAAGAGAAGGCCTTTCTTTGTAAATTCTCTCAAATCAGCCTGAAAAGTTACTTAAAAGCATAGAGTTCAAGTGCCTGATGTTCTGTCTCTTGCTTCTCACTGGAAGAGGCTTAGGTTTCAAAAGACCAGAAACCAGACTGCGGTCACCAGTTCACCTAGTGGCAGTGTCAGACATGAAATGTGGTCTCCTGACTCTCTTCTGACATTTTGGATCCCTTGGTTTAACTTGTCAGCAATTTACATTTTATGTGTGGAACTGTATCTTGCTATGAATAAAATACTATTTTTCCTTATTCTACTTGCCTATAAGGCACCATTAGTATAAATTAATTTCAGAAATCTATTTCTAAAAGGTGCCTTTTTAGTATCCCAAAATTCCTTTAATTTTCTTTTAACTCCTTCTGAGGAGTCAAAATACTGTGACGATTCCAGGGAAGAAGTAGCAATAGTGTTCCCTAAAGTTTCATTTTCTTCCATTCCTGGTACTTTTCAACACAGAGATTCTGGGCTTGACCAAAGAAACCAAAAGTTTCTTTGTTCAAGACATAATCAGAATGTTGCCAACACACAGCACTAATGTTAAATATCCTTGCCTAATTTGATTTGGTCTCCTTTGCTTTTCCATCAGCCATGAGAAAAGTATACTTGGGTTGCTACTGACCCCAGAATGAGAGAGAGTTTTTGCATATCTGAACCCAATCTGCAGCCTGGAGGTTGGCCAGCTGATTATAACTCAGCTCACAGAGCCACACTAACCAATTCCTGAACTTTCAAGTGAGAAAAAATAAGTGCTTCTTACTGTAGGTCATTAAGGTTTGGGATTGCTTGTTATGCAGCATTATGAAAAAATTTCACTTGATATCAAATTCCTAATATATAATATGGGCCAATATTTTTACTGTATTTCCATCGTGTTACGAAGGATTACTGAGTTGTTGTATGTAATATATTTGGGGGATTGTCCGTCACATTGACGAAAACAGCCTCACCCTCTTTTTATATACTATTCTTCAGCCAACAATTTCCTCCCCAATGTAATTTAATTATGTCAATAAAACATGTTAGTATTCTTTTATCACCTTGGTGTAAAAGAGCAAAACCTGTCAACAAAGGAAGAGCACACATACATGTTATGAAGTACAAGTTAACTCATTGCCATTGTGCACTCCTTGCTGGGATAGCAGACAGCACAAGCCCTGTGGGGTCTAGGAGGTATCTTCATTCTACCACGGTTTCTCTACCAATACTTGCTACATCCAGAGCAGGTTAGGAACATGGCATTGGGAACTAGAGCAGATACTTTTGATGCCCAGCTGATATCTCCTAAACCTGCCTCTGAGTTTCATTACAGTAATTTCTCATTTCAGACACTCATATATCTTCACTCCTCTGATGCCAGGGAAGCCACCTTAGTATATCAGTGAGGAAGTGCTTCTGAGGCAGCTTTGAAGCCTTAGGAGATGGGAGTGGGTGGGTTAGTACCTAAACACTCCTCACACTCCATTAGATATTTTGGGGGAATATTCTTATAGATTTCCAGTAAGCTAAAGTTCAAAGTTCCTACAATGATGCCTTTTTTATCAACATTCTTGTATAAGGAAACAAAATGTTTTTCTACTATACTCACACCATTTTTACTCATATAATTCCCTGATACCAACAGGGTATCCTACAATTTAATTCAATTCTGTTACTATCTATATGGAGAGAGCATCAAATCTCATAGGTTAAAAGCTCAGTTTCACAAGACTTTCTTTGCTTCAGATGCCAGTTATAAGTAGTAAGCCCCTGTGGTTGTTGACTGATTTTGTTTAGCAAATCACAGGTACCAGGGAAGCAGTATGCTTACTACTAATCATAAGATATTTTAAAGACTATAGGCACACAGAGTAGAGTCCCCATTGAGTTGGGATACATAGTCTTCCTGCCACATAGATGTCTTGTACACTCAACCAGAAACTCCTGACCTCTGTATTTTTCTTTTTTTTTTTTAACAGAGATTTAATTACCTAGGCATCATCAATTATAAGTTTCACTTCCAGCCTATTTTCTCTTTTCTGGAGAATTGAGAGTTGAGCTGAAAGTTTCAAATTTTTAAATTTTATTTTAAAGAGGATAAAATGGAATAAAACCAATCAAAACAAACCAGTGTAAGAGATACAGGACTTTAAAACATTACAAAATCAACAATAGTTGCCATAATACATTTGATGTCTTTATACAGGTAACTTCGGACATAGTAAAAATCAAATAGAACACAAGAGAATAGAAACAATAAAAACAAAACAATAAATGCAATAAAGGACTTCAAAACAAGCCAATAGTAAATTCAAAATTGTTACTATATCTTGCTATCTTTTAAATAGCTGTTCCTGCCATTGGATTTAACATAATCAAACAAAACATAATAAAACTCAACCCAACAAAACAATGGAAATGATATAAGACTTTAAAACAAGACCATAAGGAATCAACAATGGCTAAAACCCTCAGAAAGAGATCATCCCTAGATGCCACATTGTGTACCACTATCCTCTGAACCTATGACCAGACCATTGACCCTAGACCTGCAATGTTAGTGAAACACAAAAGCATCACAGGCATCCAATTACATTTCACCTCAGTAGCTATCATCACAGCCTGTGTTTCTCCTGATAAGCCAGCTCATGGTGTGTGTGGGTGGTGGTGGGGCACTGGTACTTCTTGTCTGCCAGCCTGCACGCCAGAAGGGTCTAGGTCCTGGCTGATCTAGTCCGGTGGCAGCCCGTACATAGCACTGGTTCCCAGGCTGGGCTTGCTTCCTCAAGTTCCAAATTTCTAACTATGTCTTATATATCTGGTGACCAGCTTCCATTCAGGATCCCACTAAAGGTCTTCTCATTAGAACAAAAGATGCTCCCATCACCCAGAAATTTCAAGGAATTTAGGAACTCTCTTAGGAATCAAAGTCAATGACAAATAGGGTCAATGACACTTAATGTCAGAGATTCATTGTGAGAAATATATCATAAGGCAATTTCATCATACAACATCATAAAGCACATTTACTCCAACTTGGATGTGATATATCAGTCACTGGATTGTAGCTTCTTGATACACATGATATATGAAGTGCCTGCTGCCAGTATACCACCATATTCTGTTTTATGGTAAACATTCTAAAATAAGAAGTACACTCCAAAGTAATGATAAATGTATAGTACAGTGAGTACATAAGCCAGATAAATAGTTGTGTATTTTTATTATCAGTTATTATGTGCTATTCATAACTATATGCTGTACTTTTGTATCAGTGGTATGCAGCACTGATTTTTTACATCACCATCATGACAAAACACCAGGAATGAGTTTCTTATGGGATCAATGTTACCTGTGTGGTCTGTAACTGACCTTCTTGTATGCTTGACTGGAAAAAAGATTTTCTTAGAAACTCTATTTGAAAGTGTTTTAGAAGCCTGAGTCAGGAACTATAGGTAGAGACCTGTGTGTGTGTGTGTGTGTGTGTGTGTGTGTGTGTTTGTGTGTTTGTGTGTGTGTATGTCTCATATATACTTTTCTCGATTTGAGCTTTTTCTGTTTTTTTTTTTGTCTCACTTTCTTGACTTCCTCACTTGTAATTACTTAGATGTCAACTCAAATAAACTTCCTGAACTCAAATCCATTCTTTAAGACTTGTTTTTAGCAGTGTTAATTTCAGACAGTTGCTTTTCCCCTCTCCTTCACCCTATTATCTGAGTGATTGTCTGACAGAGGCACCATAGAAGACACCTATACAAATATAGAAAAGCTAGGTATAAATTTAAAGTATATTTTCCTCAATTCCATGGGTAAGGGAAGCATCATTTTGATTTCATTTGTGTAGTTGGGATTGACTGAGTCTTCTGTTAAAATTGCTTCACAACTCAATATTCCCTTATTATCATTCCATTTTCTTTCACATTTCTCTTAGTAACTTTTATTTTATTGCTGAGACAAAATACACAACACCCATTGTTAAAGGAAGGAAAATTTATTTAGCACACAGTTTGTAGAAGTTCCAGTCCATAATGGTGGTTTTAAGGTAGGGTGGTATGGCAGAAGGGCAGCCCTTCATGACTGTGAAAGACACCAAAAGCAACAAGAGAGAGGGAGAGAGACAACCCTCTTTTAGTCCCTCATATTGTATGAAGGACACCTGCTTTCAGGTATGTGTAGTGCTCATACCCTTTAATCCCAGCCTTGGACCATTAATCATAAACTCTAGAAGCCTACTCTCATGACAGCATGAAGCTTTGGGGGACATCCAGACACAAGCCATAACAACTTCCTTGTAACCATCATCCTGAGAAGCATTTCCCAATATACCACATCATGTTATTCTCTGTCTCATTGTGTGTCTAGGAATTTCCAGGAGTGCTCCTAGGAAATGAACTCCAAAATGGAATTTTGGAGTCAGTTTTGGAGTTGAATCATGTACTGGTCAGCTGGCAATGAGGACTCTAACAGAGGTGCTAAGTGGAGTACTGTTTATCTCTGGCTTATTGTTGTGTTGTAATTGTTGAAATAGAGTGTTTCAAGGGACACTAGTGAAGTGAATACTATGGCTGTGTGGCTGTTCAAAAGGTAGAGGGGAGGCAATGATGATAGACTATTGAATCAGATAACTGTTGCTTAATAATATTCCTGATTTAGTCAATTTAACACAAGAGAATACAGAAATAGATTTATACTTACATAGTCAATGGATTTTCAATGATGGTGCCAAAGCAACTCAGCAGGAAAAGATCTTAAACAAGTGGCTCTAGAATACCTATCTTACACTATAGGCAAAAATTAGGTTCTTAGACATTAATGTGAAATGTTAGAAACTTCTAGAAAATATTATATGAGAATAAAAAGGTAATTGTTTCAATTAATTTTGTGCCACTGTAGCAGAAACCTAGGACTATTTATAAAACATAGAAATTTATTTCTCATTGGTCTGGAGGCTGGGATGTCCAAGATCAAGGCACTGTCATTTACTGTCTGGTCAGGGCTTTCTGGTTGCATTATTATATGGTGGAAGATAGAAAGGCAAAAAAAATGGATTTAGTAAACTTCCTTTTTTTCAATTTTTCTTTTTTGTTTGCACATGTTTATAGTACATTATGATTATTATATCAGTCACCTCCCAAGAGCCACACTTTTCAATATTATGACATTTAGGATTAAATTTCAGTGTAAATTTTGAAGGGTTTGAATGGGGTAAAATCATTCACACTATAGCAATATGTAAAATTTCTTAAACAGGATAAGAAGCAATTATAATTTTTAAATATGTCATATATCCTCAAAATTAAAAACTACTTATTTTAAAATGTAATAGTAAAATATTATTAGGCAAATCATAGAATGTGATAAAAATATCATAAATTTATATTGAATGAATGCTTGGAATCCAAAATTTACATGAAATTTTTTTCTATTTGGAAGTAAAAAAAATTAGTAAAAGATTTAGTTAAGTCATATACTTTGCAAGGAAACATAGTCACTAAACACTTTAAAAAGCTTTATTGATAATCATTGGTCATGGGGAAAATATAAATCACAATTAGATATCAAATCACAACCACTTGATTGGATAAAACTACAAAGACTGTCAATATTAAATATTAATATAAAGGAACAGAAATTCCTACACTTTGATGGAGGGGTTCTAAAATGATATAAACATCTAGAATATAGTTGGGCAGTTTATTATGAAGTTATATATGACCTCATGACTCAGAAATTTATACTTCCAGATGTTTGATCAAGAAAAATTTAAAAATATGACTAAAAAATCTTGAATAGAATTTTCATAGCAGCTTTATTCACAATAGCCAAAAGCTAAAAACAACTCAAAGTTTCACCAACAGAAGAATAAATAGACCAATTTAGTATATTTATATAATACTAGTAAACAATACAAAGGAATCAAATATCAAGGTATGTAGAAACATGGATGAATGTCAAAAACGTATTGAGGGAAAGGAAATAGACATAGGAGAACACATTATACACAAAGGTCTAGAACAAGCAAAAAAATTTATATGAAAGTCACAAAAGTAGTTTCTTCTAGGTGTAGAATTTGAGTGGAATCAAATATTTTAGAACTTTTGTGGGTGACGGAAGTATTCTATACATAGACATGGTCTAACTACATGGATATATTCATTTGTCAACTCATCACAATATAACATCTAAAAGCTATAGCATCTCAGTGTATATAAATTATACTTCAACAAAATAGAGTTTTTAAAAAGTACCTCAAAGTGTTTACCAAAATGTGGATGCAGTCTTTCTTGAACTTAACTTACACAGTCTCTTTCTTTTAATTACTTGTTGAGAAGAGTATGTTTACACAAATAAGTTACTTTTAAAAGTTTCTAGTCTAGAAATCCATTCTAAGAAAACATTTAAGAAGTGTAGACTACAATGTGTATTCAAAATTATTTATTGAAGCTATATTTACATTAAGTGAAACCAAAGTAGTAAAAAATTATGGCACATTTTATAGTAAATTATTTCATTGGCAAAATATTAACTAACTGCTATATAAAGAGGAAATATTGGTCAGGTATAGTGGTGCACACCTGTAATCCCAGCACTTGGAAGGCTGAGGCAGGAGGATTGCAGTGAGTTTGGAACCATCCTAGGCTACAAAGTGACTTCAAGGTCAGTTACACGCAAAACTCTGTCTCAAAAAGACAAAAAAGCTCCTAGTTGGTGCCATACATGGGCCACTGTGGGGAGAACCAGATGCCAGCCCTTTCCCATAAGTTGGCACTATCTGCTGACTGTGAGAGGGAGAACAAAAAGCCAACAAGAAGCCAAGCCCTCCCTGTGAGTTGGTGCCATGTGGAGAGAACCAGACGCCAGCCCCTTCCAGCACGCAGGCTGGGAGACAAGAAAAGCCAAGTCCCCCCGCCCCCCCCCCAACCAAAAGCGACCAGATAATCTGAAGAAACATAGGCTGCGATTACAGCTATTAAGGTAAGATACAATTTTATGTTTGTAGTGATTAATGTTTCACTGACTTTGCAGGCTTAAAGCTGGCTTAAGCTCTGATCATTTATTCAGAGGATAACAATATGCAATGTAGCAGTTATGGGGGATCTGAGGGTGGTAGCCATTGTTTATTCCCTATTATCTTGTTTTGAAGTTCTGTATCATTTTCATTGTTTTGTTTGATTGAGTTTTATTTTGTTTTGTCTTGTTTGATTTTATTATATTTGATGGCATGGGCAGCTATTTCAAAGATAACAAGATATTATGGTAGACATTTTGGGTTTACTCTCATCTTGCTTTGAAGTCCTCTCTTGCATTCATTGTTTTTTGATTTTTGTTGTTGTGGTTGTTCTATTCTGTTCTGTTTTGTTTGAGTTTTACAGTGTTTGAAGTTATATACAGCTATTTTGAAGACAAGAGGCATTATGATAACCACTGTTGATTTCCTATTGTTTTGAAGTCTTATTTCACACTCTTTCTGTTTTGATTGACTTTATTGCTTTATTTTGCTTAGTTTTATCCTCTTTAAAATAAAAATTGCAAAATAAAAAAGGAAATATCAATAACAATGTTATTGAATCATTTAGATTACAAAATTTTCTAAATGTCCTTATTTCATCCATGCAGCTAATATGTAAATGAGACAGTTTAGACAAATATATATATATATATATATATATATATATATATATATATATATATCAAACTATTAATAATAATAATGTCTGGGATTACAAAGGACATTTATACTTGTCAAATTTTATTTTCTGTATTTCTTTTGTTATCTGAAACTAAAAGAGTTAAAAGTTTTATAATAAATTAAAAGTGAAGCATAATAAATTTCTGAGTTTTCTCTCTTTGGTTTTCTATAGCCATTCTACTTTGGAGAAATCATCCACAGGAGAATTTGGGAAACCCACCAAGTCTTCCTAGAAATCAACGGCTCAGTTGTTGCAGAAAGAGGGTACTGAATTAGATGTTTTTTCTGTCCTGATAAAGCCAGTTCTTCTCTCTCTTTCTGTCTGGTTTTCTCCCTCATCTCTTCCTATCCAGTTCCAATTCTGGTAGTCTGTGAACCATGAAGGACAGTGATGTTCTTTAGGAGAGCAGCAAACACTGCTATCGCCACTGCTATGCCATTCTAGGAACACATTTAATTTGGCTCCATTTCCTAGTCTGCAAACTTGCTTTAGTCAAAATTGGAATCAGTGTGATAAGAAGTCAGGTACATCTCAGCCCCACTGTTTGGTATTTTGCTAAAATTAAATGAGCTTAGAATCCTGTAAGAGATCACTCTCTACTAGAGGGGTTTTTTTTGTAAGCTGCAGGAATTTGGTACAGTGATTACTGTAGAAAAACAATTTTTGATGAAAATTGGTTTTATTAGAGCCAAGATAACAATGAATAATTGCATATAAAGGAGTTCAAGGAGTGTAAAGGAAAATGAAGGAATGTTAAAATCCTTTCCATAGGGTTTTATTTTATTTATCCAAAAGTAAATTCATAGGTTGCTACAGGACAGTGCACATAAAACAGGTTTGCAGAGGGAATCTCCTGCAGAAAAATGCTTCTTGCCTGCTGCTCCAGCAGTTAAGTTCACAGTAGAAAAACATTCAATTCCACATAGTAATAGTGCTTTAATAACAGATGAAAATATGTTTTATGGTGTGTGTTGATAACTAAATGCTTATCCTATATATAGAAATTCAAATAATTGGAATTTCTCATAGCCAGCATCCAGTTGAGACCACTGGAGAATACCTTGATACAGAAGGTTAAAATCAATAGACTGTGTTTTGGTTATTTTTCAAAAGATGTCTGCTGTATGTTTAATATACTATATTTGTATTATGGGCTCTGGTTCCTGTAAATCTGAGGTCTCTCTTTCTTGAATGAATGAGGAGATAAGCAATTGAATTTGAAAGATACTTTATGCAACAGAAAAGCAATTTTGTCCCTGGTTATCAGAGGGCAAGAAGTGAACTAGCAATTGAATGCTAAATATTTTTAACCCTTGAGATTTTGGTTTGCTTTGGGCCCACAAAGGTTTGTAGTTTTCAGTTTTCTCATATAATGCAGAAAGGTTTTGTTGTAGATTCAGTCAATTTAAAATATTTATCTTTACTCTTGGTGTGAATTTGTTTTAGAATCTCATATTTCCATTTTTAAAGAATAGAAAGAAGAAAGATTACTATTTCTACCAATTAATGTACACAAAGTGTGAATTATTGTTTTGATTATTCGGAGGTATATCTGGCACTTATTTATCCAATGCTTCAGACATTGAACAGGCCAAAGCCTAATATTTTCTGGATTATATTTTTATTTTCCAACAAAAGTTTTTCCCGCCTGGATCAAAATTGGCCTCTGAATTTTAGAAAAAACAAACAAACAAACAAACAAACAAGAGACAAGAAAGTAAACACACATACACATGCAAATATACATGTCACAGTAGCCAAACTAATTGTAAATTATAGAGTTCTTGGAATAGGCGGTTCACTCTGTTGTAATTCCAATTAACAGAAGATGGAAATTTTGTTTCTTACCACATACTGTTTCAGAACTTTAAGACTCCAGCAGTCCTGAAGGTATAAGGCTTAGAATCCCTCTCTACCTTAATTTACTCACTTATGTCTAAAGCCATCTGTTTGGAGACTTTATCTGAGAATGTTTTGTTTAAAGTATTTCTCTATCTTGTGCATTTCATCCTGTCTTCCTAGTATTCCCTTTTGGAATGATCTATTTACTGTGGTTCCTTAATTACTGGTTGACCTCACCCCTCCTTATGTTTCTATTCCTTGTTTAATTCATTGAAGTAAATCCTATTAATATTACAGGATCTCTATCTGTAAGCAGCTTATGATTAAGTAGAGCAACAATGTGGTCAAAGAATGCACAAACGCTCTCCATTTTTATCCCTGCTTCCCATAGATATTCATTGTTTACAAGCCATCTCCATTTCGTGTTTCTTTGGCATTAGAGCTTCTATTGTGCAGAGAACTGTTGGCTGCCTTTTACGGGTCCCAGGATTGAACTATAGCTGGCTAATCATAATTCATCAAACTCAGCTTGTTCAAAATTAATCACTTAAATTCTCACATTTGGTTTCATGAGTTTTGATGGTTAGTTGTCTTAGTTACTTTCTCATTGCTGACACCCACAGGCTTAAGAAGGAAAAGTTTATTTTAGTTTGCAGTTTTTAGAGGTTTCAGTCCATAGTCATCTGGTTCCAAGGCAGGACAGCATTCCAGAGAAGACGCAGTTTATGGCACGGTAGGCAAGAAGAAGCAGCCTTCCTTCTGCTATCCCTTTTCATTCTATCCAGGCTACAAGCCTATTGGTTGGTGCCACTGTCTTCCATCATTCATAAATACATTCAGGCACACCCAGAGTTATGTTAAAACAATCAGTGGACTAATCCAGTGTCTCACACGCATGGTCCAGTCACTCCCCAAAGCTCTACTTATAAGGGTTTGAAGGCTTTGGGTGAACATCTAGATACAAACCATAACATTAGCTAAGGAGGCAAAGAATAGTGGGAAAACTTTAATTAACAGGAGATTTTTAGACTATGGTAATAGAATACATCTTATGAAACACAAAACATGATTTCACCAAGTGATGCCAGAAGCACTGACTGTCATAGGGTGAAAAGGAAGGAAGGAAGGTAAAGTTACTCCAGATGATTTACCAGGGAGGCTTTTCAGAGAAAGTCATATTTTACTCTTAGTCATAAATGCAAAATGAGATTAGAATAGACCAATTGAAGGGAGAATTTAAGTTGCATATGTAAGGAGACAGCAGTGTGTACTGTCTGGTTATGGACCCAGAGCTGGTTGGGAAGGAAGGCAGAGAGCTGTGAAGCCAGTTTTAGGGGCTGGTTATGAGCAGCAAATAATACATGCAAAAGTGTTCAAAGCACTATATAACTTTGAGAAACTATTACCAGCACCAGAAACTGGCAGTTGCCAATGAAATAATATTTGCTTATGGCTTTGTTTGCACTTTCAAGGAAAAGGTTTTTGAAAATCATTGCTTTGTATAGTTCTTCTCAATGTTCTAGCGCCTGAAGCTATCTCTCTTTTCTATTGACTTCTTCCCACCCATCTTGAGTACAAATGGTGAAACTGAAGAAAAAAACTTCAATGCTTTGCTCTCCTCCTCCTTTAAAGGTTCCACATCTCTTTAAGAGTTTAGACTTCTTTTTATAACTGTGTCAGCTCAACTCCCAGAGGTCCTGCCTAGCCTGGAGGTTTGTTTACAGCTCAGCAGGGATTTGTTTACCACCTAGTACAAAAGGAGTCAAGAAGATAAAAGCCAATCAGGGAAGTAGAAAGACAGCACCAGTCAGAAAATACCAAGAAAATAAGATTAGAAACATCAGACTCAAGTAGGGTTGACTTTGCAATGTGGTGACCCTTGGAAGCCTACTGAATGCACATGTTAAATCACTTTACTGTGTAGGTTGTTAGAGATGTATTACATCTCCTAAAGCCATTTTGTGCCTGTTGAACATGGAATATCATTCTAAAATTACAATTTGAAAAAAGTCCCAGATCACTTCATTTCCTTTTAAGCCTCTAAATATGCATCTTTTTGGCACCCAGAACTTAGGTTTTCTGGTCACATTGAATTTGAGCCTATGTCATAGTCAGGTTGATAAATAGTTAATAAAATATCATCTAACCTTATTGACTTGCATAACCATGCACGAATATAACAAAGCTTTTCTTTGATGCCATTCTTGAGACACTAAGATGTTTCAAATTAATATCTGAACAGATCAACTTATTTTAAGTGAAGCATTAAACGTATTTTATTTTTTAATCGTTGGTGTTTTGACTTTTGCATGAGTATAGTTATTTCTCATTAATTAGAATATTTAATTAGCCAGAAATTGTATTTCTCAAAAATCCTGAAAATGCATAATTTTAGTGTAGGAATATATTGTAGATTGGTGCACATTATCTATAACAGAAAATTTATAAAGATGGTTGAGTTATTCTGCCCATGAAATTATTTAGTAGGTATATTTTCATAATCAGTCATTCAGAGTCTCTATGTGATATTTATTATCTTGCTAATTGGCTTAAATATGAAGATAAATGACTTTTGAGCAGGAAGTTGAATTTATTAGAATTTATAGTTGTGGGTTCAACTGGTTTTTTATAGCTACAGACAACTGATTCTTACTGGTTGGGTATTTTGTATATGAATTATACTGAGGAGAAATTGGAGTGTATAATTCAGAATTTTTTTAAACTAAAATTTGAGACCACCTAAGAGCATTAAAATATACTAACGAATTTTTCACTTAACAGACATTTGTTGACACACACAGATTTTTAATAATCATATTAGCCAAGGGTATTTTTCAAATGTCAACACCTAAAAATTAAGTAGAGAGCAATAAACTAATTTCGAGCAGCAGGTAGGTAATTATCTTTCCAGAAAAGTAATGTAATATTTTCTGCATTGATGGAAGGAAAGACTTTTATTTGCTTGGTGCTCCCAACAAACGTCATTCGGGATGGTAAGTCAAGAGAAGGCTGCTTCAGAGCACGGAGGAGGCAAACCCACCCTGGAATAAGGAGGGCCAGAGTAGCTGTTCTGAACCTCATCTTCCTGCCACTGCCACACTTTAAAGCCTGACAGCCTCTGGGCAAACTTTGGATATTTCAGAGATTCCAGGTAGAACCAGCAGAAGGGTAATTGTATCCTGTGGAGTTCATTGGGAGGATTATTAAGACTTTATTAACCATCTTTAGGATTTTCCTTCACTCCTTTCTTAGGGACTGAATTTTGTCATTTACTCCTCACTGACCTCTTTAACCTCCAGACTTTTCTCCCTTCCAATTCATTTTTGGATGTTTGTACAAGAAACGATATTACCAGGTTTCTACTTTGACTAAAATATTAAAATGACTTCTCTGTACTTGGAATTTTACTCTAGGCATTTGAGTTTTTTTCTAACCAATTTTCATTACTCGGTGGTGATTTCTAATCTTATCAAGTGGGTATGGTATGTTTTTCCACTACACAGCTGCTTGCCCCTTTTACCTGGAAAATTATTTATCTATTCTATGTGAGTCGTGGCACCCAATTTAGATACCAATGATGGTATAGTGAAAATAATTTAGATTCCCTCAGTTCCAAAACAGGATCCCGTAGCCTAGAGAGGACATAGATGTAGTGTTATGAATAAAGGTGTGGGAGCTCAGAGGATGAAGTTAATTATGTCACATTAGGAATCCCTGAGAGGCTTCTCAGGAAAGAGGATCTTGAGAGGCACTGTGGTAGAGGACCATATATTTTCCACATAAAAAGAATGGGGGAATAAAATTGCCTGAAGCTTGATTTGAGAAATAACATGGTAAAATTGGAGAGCTTGAAATGAGAAATAAAGCATGATGAGGGAAATAATGTTGAAGGACATTTTTGAATAGATATATATTCAGAAATTCTCTTTGAAATGTCAGAATGAGTTTCCAGTCTAAATTGAAGAAATGGAGTATTTTAACAGTATATTTGTGAACTGAGTAAAAAAAAAAATCTTTAGTACAAGAGAGAAAAAGAGTCCCTACAGTGGTGAGTGAGATCAGAAGCCCTATGGTTTACAGAAGTATCTGATCTTAAATGTTAAAGTTATAGTTATTTGTATGTCAAAGAAGCAAAATTAGGCTTAGATGTGAACTTGGGGAAATTCCATGTGTTGATAGGATAAGGCATATATGAGATGTGATCAAAACATATGGTGAATATTTAAATATTAAAAATCATTATAGTTAAACACACATTGCCATGAATTCCCTCCAAAATACTGCCCCTTGCTTGTAATATATTTATTCTACCATTCTTGCCACTTCCTGGAAGTAGTTCTGAAGCTGCTTTGGAGTGGCTTTAGTTGTGAAGTAGTGTCTTTAGCCTTGATGTGTTGATTGATTAAAAACATTTACTCTTCGTGATCATTTTGATTTTGGAGAAGAGCCAGAAGGCACACAGTGCCAAACACATTGAATAAAATGAGGTAGGACACACCAGAATGTTTTATATAACAGAAATTGATGAAAATGTTTGATCGATGGAGATGATAAAAAAATATGGTGCATATTTAAATCTTAAAAGTAGCAGCACAGTTTATAACAAATCTTGGAAACAGCACAAATGCCTATCAGCTGATGAATGGATAGAGATGTAGTTTTTTTAGTACAATGGGGTACTACACTGCCATAAAGAAGGAAAAATTTCAGGTGTTTCTAGCTAAATTTTAAATGCTTGCTCCTTGTGACTGCTCTTAAGTGAAATAAATTGGATACACATGTTCAAATATTGCATTGTTTCTCTGGTATAAGAAACAAAGTATAAATAAGGATCAAAAAGTATAGTAGATATTGGAAAATCGGAAGAAAATGTTCAGATGAGAAGGGTAACCAGAGATGGGGGAGAAAAAAATGAAGAAAGGGACAAAAAAAAAAAGAGAGAATAGAAGGAAAAGATGGAAACAAAGCTTTTGTAAATAAGAGAGAAAAAGGGGTGGGGAAAAAAGATGAAGCAAGATACATCATGTACAAGTACAAATTCCCTATGATGAATATTATGTATATCTAAAATGAACCAATAATGAATAAATAAAACATGTATTACCATTGATTACCTCAAAATACTCCCTTCACTTTTAATATATGTATCCTATCATTCTTAGAAGTCTGTCTTTTACTATAATAAGTTTTTACAATTAAATTCAATATTTATTGATAATTTTTAAAATGCAGGGTTTTCAAACTTGAAACAGACACCACCATTAGCATAATAATGTTTTTAAACACATTAAACATTCACCATATTTTTCAGTCGCGTCTTTAATGTTCCATAGAGTTCTTACTGCTTTCTAAATTCCTTACATTTTTACTTTATTTCTTCTTCAACCTGTAATTTGTTTAGAAAAAATGATGACTCATAGTTCTCATAGGATCTGATACAAATTTTTCTTCTGGGTGCAGGGTGCAAATCCTTTGCTCATAGTTTCTGTAATAAAACATTAATTTCCAGCCACAGAAACTTCTTTCAGTCTTTGGGGTCAGAAGTCTCACTTTAGAAGTCAGATGGGGCCTGCTACTCTGAGAACAGGGATGTGGTGAGGGTGTTCCCATCCTTCAGTTGTATCCCCAGGATGCAATTGTCCTTTGCGTAAGTCTGCTTTCTGTTGTTGATAATGCAATACCACCCATTGGTAAGTTTCAAAGAAAAGAGGTTTATTTGGGCTCATATTTCTGTAGGTTCCACACTTGGTGATGTCCTCTTGCTGAACGTGTCTCCTGGATGTGCAGAGCATCACATGAGGAGGGTCACGGAGCACACAAGTGGAACCCTGTGTGTCTGTTCTCTTTTTCTCTTGCAGCTCCCAGGATTGAATCACCAAGGTTCTAACTACTGACCTGTTCTAATCCTGATCACCTCAAAGGCTCTACCTTCAACAATCAAAGTTGGAATTAATTTCTGCTCTTTCAGACCCTGGTGTGAGGATTATGCTCCAGTATGAGTTTGGATGGCAAAAGATACTCAAAGCATAGCACCTCCTGTGAGTTCTATGTGCAACCTTTGGAATATCTATGCAGTTTGCTAGCAGACTCTGTCTTGTCTTCTCTCAGTGTGCTATTTGTTGTTGGTTGCTTCCCTCTTGCTTTATATCTTATAATTTTCTACAAATTCCTCACTATTCAGAATTTCTGGTGCCTTTACTCTTTCTACTCCACATATTCCTTGGCTTTCTAGGGCTATACTGAATATATTTTCCTATTTGTGCTGTGACTTTGTTTGAATTTTACAGGGGTATATAGGTGAACATATGTTTTTAGTGAAGTATAAACTATCTGCTTTTTCACTGACTTCATATCTCTGATCCCTTTAGAACCCAAGGAAACTATATTATTTATTAGGTTGCTGCACAGCCACTGATGAAAGGTATATTGCTTTAACTACTGGAACAGTACAAATGTGTTGTTTATACATTTATTTGATATTTGAAAATAATGCCTGTCTCTCAGGAACAAACTCTGGTATATTATTCTGTGTCTTTGTTTTAAAGATTCTGCTTTCTAAAAGTGCTATATACCCTTCCACACTTGTCACCTTAGTGATGTACTTCAAAAATAGCATTACTGACCATGATTTTCATGTAATTTTTTCAGTTTAGCAAAGGAAGGATTTCTTTGTAGCCTGGGAGACAAATTTGTGTGCTTGTGTCACACAGTGTTCAAATTTGATTTGTGTGCTTGTGTCACACAGTGTTCAAATGCTCCTTTTTTTCTGTTTAAGTCCCGAACTAAAAAGTAGACAAGATTCATACACTACTTAAAGGGCTTTTTGAATGGCCTCTGGAACCCAGTATCCCACTACAAATGATTTTTAACCTGAAAGAAAGACATTTCCACAGACTGGAGGCTAAAGCAGACTGTGGCTATAGAGGAGGAGACTGAATTTGGGTGGAGACCACTGTCTTCCAATTGCAGTGAAAGATCACAGTTTCCAGTGACCGGATAAGGAATCTCTAGGGGAACCGTCTGCACAGGGTCATTTAAAAATAGATCCCTCATCTCATGACCTGTTTTCAAGAGAAGGCTATCCCATAAAAAACTCATCTAGAAATGGAAGAAAGGTCTATCCCAACAGTTGAACAAATCCCAACATAAAAGTACAACAAATATGAAGTAAGGCAATGCGATTTCTCTAAAAGTTCCTACCGTTCTAGTAACTGACACCAAAGACACTGCTATGGATAAAATACTGAATAAAGAATTCCAAAGAATTATTTTTCAAATATTAATGAATTCTAAAAAGACACAGAAAAATTATTGAATGAGATAAGGGAGACAATGTAGACTATGAATGAAAAGTTGAATAAACAGAGATTCTGAAAAAGAACCCAAGCAGAAAACTTGAAAAAATGGACCTTTGTCTAAGGACTTCCTGAAAAGGCTGAAGGTACCTCACCCAAAAAAAGGCTGCTGTACTGTTTGGACGCAGAAGCTGGAGGTGGGGGAGCTATGAGTAACACGCCAAGGAAGAGACACTACTGTACTTAATAGTTCAGCAGAGTATTTTGTAGAAGAATGCTTTCAACAACTGTCAGCGCCCAAGGAAACCAAGATCAGATTATGCCAGTAAGATTAGTGTCAATAAGATTCCACAGATCTCTACCCCTAACCCTGGCAAGCCACTGGCTACCCATGATTGGAGTTAGAGGAATAGAATGAGCAGGGAAATAGGGAAGCCAATCGTGGCCCCTTTCTCTACTGGAAATAGGAGACATGCAAAGACTAAATGTTTGAAATAATCTGATTTTTATTTTACCTACTTATGGAATGAAGATTAGGAGATTAACTATTCAGACAACATCTTAATAGACACTGTAAAAGAATGTTCACGAAAATATGGGGACTTGCTTAGATTTTCTTAGGGCAAGGAGAAAGAAAGTGTCACATATTGCTACACGAGGGCACCTTCTTATAATTCTCCAAAGAAAGATTATTACAGAGGCAAATCACAGCCTTCTTAGGTTGGTTTGCTATAGTCGTTGGGGATTGCTACGGGTCTCGCTCTGTCAAGGAGTTTCTTAGACAGATTCAAGAGCAGTGATAATCCAGAGACTGGGAATCTCAGCCCCAACGTTTCCTGCTGTCATAGCTATGAATCTTTGTTGTGTTAATTAACACTTCGCCAGTCTAAGTAGTTCAGGAACTTGATATTTTGTCATTTTTGTAACATGAAATCCTAGATGTGAAAGAAGGAAATAAAGACCTCCACTAAAGTCATTTTAAAAGTGAATTCTCTGGATGAGCTGCATCCCAAAATGAGCTAGAAAGTAGTAAATACAAAATGTCAGACAGACTGAATAAAAACTGGGTCTGAGAACAAGTAACCCGTATTTTAACAAGTCCACCAAATGATTCTGATACATAATAAAGCAGGAGTACCTTAGGCATTCCACAGAACTTCATTTTATTAAGCAGAATTACAATTTCAATATTTAGAATTTTTTTCACATTTTAATACTGGAGGATATTGCTTAGCAAGACATGAATCATTTGGGAAAACTACTGCATAGGGTTCCTTTCTCATTTTGGATGATGTTATTAAAATACCACTTGCCTTTCTTAAGTACAGATTGTCTGAAATACAGCAGCAGACAATACAATTCACCTCTAGCAGAGGTGAATTTTTAACCACTTGAATTTTATTTAAAGTATCCCCTAGTGAATTAATTTTTCCTGCAATCAGGTAGACCTTGTTTTGTGTCCTGTTTTTACCTGGTAGTACTTATAGGACCTTGAGTAAATTGTTTTAAATTTCTAAACATTAGCTTCATAAATTTTTGATATTGAGGTAACCATAAAGTTCTGACCTTAGAGAAGCATTTCTAACTACTATGATGTATGTGTAGTATAAGCAGAATGTGTAATTAAATGCTTGGAACATAATCAGACCCCACTACATAGTGGTTATAATTGTTGTGGCAGAGATATCCTCCACATGGGTTGTCCTACCCCTCATGTATCTTACTCTATTTTCAAAAGAAAAAAAAAGTTGCCACAGACCTTCCACAAGCCAAGAAGCAAGAAGCCCAGGTGTTAAGGGAGTGTATTCTTCAAGGTCATAATGTTCTCAGGTTTTCCTCGAATTCATGAAGAGCTTCAGTTGTAAATTGATCAATTTGGGGGCTTGTGGTACTCTATAGTATTTTGTGACAGAGTAGAGACTACCCTCAGGAGTTGGGCTACCTTCTGGGACTCACTCTCAGTAGTAGATATTAGTATGGGACTGTGCCTCACTGGACTGTGGAAACAGGACTTATTTAGATACTTAATTTTTACTTTAGATCAGCAACTTCCCGAATAATAATTATTCAATTCACGAAACATTTAGTTTCACAGTCTTAAAACATCCTACTTTGAGTTAATTGTGACTTCTCAGTTTTCTCCTAGAATAATATGTTTTACATTATGTTTTTACTAAATGCACCGGGTGGATAATTCTGTAATTCTCCTCAAGGAAAAGGGAGTATTTGGTTTTGCCCTGTTTTGTTAGAAAACAAAAATTGCATTCAGTTTTGAAATGAGTCTATCAATTCCAATAGGGTTGAAGATAGAGCAGAGTTGGTAGAGAAGAGTAGGTCAGAAACATGAGTGGAGAGACCTATGATAAAATCCTGCTCTGCTTCAAGCCACTTGTTTGATAATGAGGACATTATTTACTGTCTCTGAATTGCCACAGCATCAGTGACAAAATAAAGAGCGTTGATGAATGCCTCCTTAGTACGGTTGGGAAGGTCTCACAAGAAATTGAAGACAGAGCATTTAATTAATGTCTAGTACAGGGGAAACCTGGATTTTTAGGGATGGTATTAGCCTTTTTGAGAAGGTTATGCCAAGAAAGAATAAGTGCTTAAGGCTAATGTGTGAACGATGAAAAAAGGAAGCAAAAAAAGATAGGGGGCGCTGTAACTTCAATACTGGGAAAGGAACGGATCCAGGCAGGCTGGGCAAGGTTCTACTTGTGCACAGTTCTAAAAAGGTTTGGTTAAGCTAACAGAAATTTGCAAGAGTGGTGCATTCCACAGGCATGGACTGGGAATAAACTTTTCCGTGATTAGTCACAGCCAGGAAGAGGCAAAAGAAACCTCATCCTGACACAAAAGTGCTGATGGTTCCAAAGTGGAAGAAACTTGGATTCTTAGTCAACTTCATTTCCTGTAGAGTGAGATCTGAGCAAGCTATTTCTGTGGCTCCCAGAATTATTTTGTTGTTATTTAGGATAGGTCAAAGCAGCCTCATATAATTGTGCAGGTTGAGCCCTGCACAAGAGAAATGGTCAAGGGCCAGAGAATCTTGAAGTCCAATTCCTGCTCCTGTTGCTAAGCTACATGTACCTGCCTAATTCTCACAAAGGTGTTTCTGAACTAGGGTCTCTGGCTAAGAGTCCTTAGGCTCTATGAAAGTGTGAAACACTGAAGGACAGTAGTCTAGGTGTGCATGCAAATGTGTGCCTGGAAGGGTGAGCAGGAGGGGCACTCCAAGTAGAAGCCACTGGGAATTGATACTGTAAACTGGGAGACCAATTAGCATAGTGTTAACTCACTCTGGAGGAAGGCATAGGATATGGAGGCTCCCTAATGACCTAACATGTGAGTTTTGGTAATTAATCATTTGAATATAAGGCTGTGTCTTTTACTGAGAGCAGTCAAACTCATCACCTAGTGAGAAGGGTAAAGTTCTAAAGACTTCATTTATCTCTGATCCTTTGTACTCAGCAGTGTCTGTGAAAATTGCCTATCAAGTGAAATGCAGTGGGGAAAGGCACATGGAAGTTTCCCTGGAAAGCTTTGTTTTAATTCTGGGCATGATTTCCTGTTTATTATCAGAGAGAACTATATCAAATATTTTTGCACTGAAAACAATGATTAAAAGCATCTTTTCATTTGATTATAAAAAAACAAAAAGGATGTAATCTTTTATAGGGTGGTAGTGGTGGGCGACTCGTTCCAGGCTGCCCAACCCTCAGGAAATGAATGACACAGCATGTGACAAGGAGACTCTAAATGGCAATTGTGGTGTGTGTGTGTGTGTGTGTGTGCCACAGACAAGTAGGGTAGTTTATATGTGATCTGCTCACATCATGGTTCTGAATTAGTTAACAGCCTACATAATCTTCGTGTGCTGCTGCTAAGATTTCAGGTATTTTAAATCCAAATGAAGGCACTTTGCTTATCTTGTGTAAATGGAACTTACAAACAGAACTGCAATTTCATTTAATAGCTATAAACCATTACTCTAATGGTTTGACAAATACCTATGAGGATAGACTACAATATTTCATCCAAGAAAGGACTGAATATTAAATAAATGTAACCTCCCAATGGGTCCTACTTTAACCCCCTACTAATTTTGGAGGGTGGATTTAAAAGCTGAAAGCATTTTAGAGTAAATGTTAGGGGATGGATGTAGCAGCTTCTTTGGTGCAGATTAGCACTTTATCCTGGTAATCACAAATCCTTTTTTCATCTTCCATTATCACTTCAAACTCATCATTGTAAAGTGCAGAACTTAACTCAAAAGTTGGGAAAACCATTGCTTCACATCTGTCCTCTTGCAGGGAAATTTAAGCAATTAACTAATTTCTATGTTATTAGCTCATGCTTATTGTTTTTTCTTTTTGGGAAGACAAGACTAACAATAAACCTTTATGGATCCCATCTAGGTTGACATCAATGGAGTCAAAAGTGCATATTCCAATAAAATAAAAAGATGAATCATCTTTTCATAGTTAGAAAATATTATCAAAGGCACCATCTCTAGGTTCAAAGGATAAAGTGTCATCAAGGGACTTTAAAATAAGAGGGCTGCTCATGAGTTGTAAAATTTGAAGGTTATGTTAAAATCAGAAAAATGATTTCTATAATTATCTTCTGTAATAAAAGAAACTTGTGATGTTGGCTGATTATAGAGTGGGAGAAAATAGGAAAATGCCCCAAGGACAGATGTGTTTAAGGAAATTTTTGATAAGAAAAGGTACAGTTTTCATATTGAGTATAATAAATATTTAGTTTCATTCGATTCATAAACTTATTCCTAGATATGTATCTCTTATATGCACTAAAAATGAACATTTATTTCATGATGGGGGATACAAAATTGATTATATTGCTAACAAGCTAAGAAAATAATAGTAGCTACAAACCCTTTAATTATAACTGGCTTAAAAACTCTAAAACTGCTTATAATGGTTGCTTTCATCCCGTAGTTTTGTTTTGTGTTTGACAAGATAAAAAATGTGCTGAAAGCTTCTGATTACCCAATACCAATTACCAGAAAACCAATCAAAAGACAATTTGGATTTTTAGAAAAGTGTGACTTATCAATTTATCCAATAGAGTTTTCTGTCTTTTTCTTTGTAGTTAATTGGATGGTAGTTTAAAAATCATTTCACAGGAACACAGATTTTTTTTAACTAATAAACAAGCCCAATACACCAGACCAGAGACAAATCTTTCACAGTCAGAAAAATTGCCCCTATTGCTGCACCTATTCATGTCCTGAGACCATTCTCGGTTTCCAGATTCACTTGTGTTTGGTTGCTGCACCTGCAGCATATCTGGCAAGTGCTGTGAGAAGATCCTTTCTCAACCACCAGGCAGGTAGAGGGTGCAGCATTACATTCTGATGAAAAACTAACCTTACTATGAATTTTCTAAATTGCATAAGGTTTCTTTAACAAGACAAGATACAGATACATATAATGAACTGATTGGAGGCAGAAATGAACCATCTTTATGACATAGTGTAGATTTAAAAGAAAAGAGTACGTGAAGCAGGAGTCTCCACCTGCTCCCCTCTCTGATTCTCACCAAGCCACACATCACAATCATCTACAAATGGAACAGTGGCTGGGACCCTACATGTGTGAATAGGTTTTTATTCTGTACAGGTCTTGAGACTTGAGCACACATGCACTCTCACATGTGTAAGCATCCATATGCATGTAGGAGCACACACACTTGCAAGTGAGAGAAGTTGCTTCAGACAGCTGGTCCATTTTTGGAATGGACCAGCTGCAAACAAATCCCCTTTTTAAGCACTGCATTCATAGGTATAGTTCCTAATAGGGAGTATTTGAAGAGAAGCTTATATGATACCTGAAAGTTGAACTAGCTCTACATTGAGAGCCAAATGAAAAAGGAAAGAAAGAAGAAAAGCAGTCTTTGCTATATTGAAACTTGCTTTTCACTGGAAAGATGCTGAAGGCAGAAATGTTCAAGTGCTTACCTTTTAATATTCCATTTGCAAGAACATCTTTTCATTGATCTCTGTCTATACATCCTGGAAGTGCATGGTGTTAACTTGTTTTCGGAGATATAGATCACACAGTGTTGCCAACACTTATGCTTCCCTTTAAGATTCTTTGCAATGGCTTATTTCGTAGACTGAACTCTATACAAATCTAAACAAAATGAAACATTAAAACTATTTCCAGTGAATTCTGAAGTCCAAGTACTTCGCTAGCAGTTTATCTTACAGTAGAAATATGCTTTGTCCTGACATGTATGGGCACTGGAATGATCACTGAAAGTTTCATAGACCCCTTCATAATGATACACCCTTATCCCATTTATTGTACTCAAAAGAAAATAGAATTTTTGCATTGATATATAGCTAAGTTTTGAAATGTAAAGGAAGTTTTGTAATTAGGATGATACTTCCTTGTTTATTCAAGTGTAAAGACAATTTTGATACATGAACTTTTCAAGTTTGCTTAATGTTAATAGTTTTGAGCCTATCTTTCATGTTGTCACTCCTACTACAAGGAGACTTATTAATATTGCTGCATTATCACTTCTCAGCAAGGGACTCATTTCTACATTTCCCCCACTGCACAGAGGTAGTAACTAAGACTCAGAAAATTTTGATCATTTAACCAATCATGGAAGATTATCATGCTTGCCTGTTGGTTCAGTTCTTATTCAGGTTAGTGCTAAATATTTTGAGTTCCAGTATGACATGATTTCAAATCTCCCTGGGCTGATAAAACAGGTATTACTCTGAAGCTTTATGCTACCGTTTTCATGGTATTGGAACATCATGTGAATAAAGAATGCTTTTCTGACCTTGGTGAGCTTACTTTATTTTTAGATGAGTCTATTGTTAGGCATATAGCTAAATAAGAACAAAGAAATTAAATCTTAAAAGATCATTTGTGTAAGGTTTTTTTTTTTTTTGGGTTTTTTTTGGTGGGTACTGGGGATCAAACTCATGACCTCATGCTTGCCAGGCAGGCACTTACACTCCTGAGTTAAATCCCCAGCCCCATTTGTGTAAGGTTTAATAAACTATCTTAAGTATAAATAGATAAATAAGAAAAACGTTGACTAAACTGCTTTCCAAATCTGAGTCAAATCCTCTTCCTGCTCTTCTCAGTCTGAAAAGTTTTTCAATCAGCATTTTACCACTGAACAAAAAAGATACTTGGCACATCCTTTTCAGTGGGCCCTGAAATACTGCTGATTTTAGGCCAGGTGTAAAGCAGTGAATTTATTTAAAGATGTCCAAGGAAGGTCTTGGTGTTAAAGAGGTTTAGAGATACTGATAGATACACATACATTTTAAAGATGTAGTGTTCTTTTTTTCTATTCAAGTACATTTCGGTATTTCAAAGCAGAGCATCCAGAGAAAATGTAACTATTTATAGTCTCTACCTCCCATGGTGCCCTTCTTTGCTATTCTAGTCCCTACCATAGTGCCCTATGGACTTACAGACCTTAACACCTTTAAAATCCCCTTAGTTGTGGACCAAAGTATACAAGTTGGGGAGATCTGGCTCTTATAAAAAGGATTGATTTTCCAAAGAACAGATCAGAGTGCTTAAATGGTAATCTGAACCTTTTCAGTGTCCATTTTTGTAGAATATTCTCTCAAAATTTCCCAGATAGTTCCATTCACATTCTCTTCCCCTCCCTTCTCTTCTGTCGCTACAGCTCCTTTGGCCTAAGGCTGCAGACCTATCTATAGCAGGTGGTCTGCTTAGACAGAGAGACATGAGGACTCTAATCCGAGATGAGAAAAGGAATTTCAAGTTTTTCTGTTATCTTTGAGACAACCACAACCTAACTCTAAATGGACATTTGTTCATTTTTAATTAAACAAGAACATTTCCACCTCGGAATTTATTTCTTACTTATCTACTTACTTCTGTGGTACTGGAGATTGAATCCAGAACTTTTATACTGAGCTACATCCATACATACTCCTTTATAATTTTATTTATTTTTTATTTTGAGACAAGGTCTTACTAAGTTGGGCTGGGCTAGGCTCAAACTTGAAATCCTTCTGCCTCAGTCTCTCAGAGTGATGGGATTACAGGCTCGCCCTCAATATTTAGTCTTGCCATGGTTTTACATGGAGCAATGCAATAGAAAGGATGAGAAACAACAAGAAACTTTATCCCTAATCTTTTTTACATCTGGTATTTTTACTTATGTTGATGGTAAGTACTATGGATTTAGATAATGGAATTGTGACAGAAAAGTTATAATAATAAAGTTGGAAATAATACTTTTGTGTTTTCTTTATGTCTTTGCCATTTAGTGAACAATTGTTTTCAGGATCAGAAATGACTTGTTTTCTGTAGCTATTAAAATCTGTAGTAAGTCGTAAAGAATAAAATTTTCTATCCATTGTTTCACTGTCAATTATTGCTCCAAATCTGTGATGATATGGTATACAGGTTGGATATAAAATAATAGAATTGTCTCTAGAATATTGGATTCCTTTGTGATGCATGTTCTCAGGATGAGGACATAATACATTCATAGAGTGCTTGCCTAGTCTGCGAAAAGCTCTGGGTTTGATTCCTAGTAAAACACACACACACACACACACACGTACATGATACATTTTCCTGTTTTTAATTTATTTTCTCTCTTCTTTGCTGACTTCTATTATTCTGGTCCTTTAAGTCTTGAGGTTTGTTAAACTGAGTTCAACAAAAAACTATTTGTCTCCCTGAGTTAGAGATATGAGTGTGTATGCGTGCATGAGTGTGTGTGTGTATGTGTGTGTTCACAGGAGCAATCAGCATTTCTGTAACTGTTAAACAGAGCTAGTTGAGAATAAGATACACTCTTCTTTTCTTTGATTCTGATTTCCCGAAATCAATGTGGTTTTTTTTTTTTTTTTTGTCTGTGACAGGGTTTCACTATGCAGTTCAGGCTGGCTTTGAACTCACTTTGTTGTTTAGGATGACCTTGAATATGCAGTGATCCTCTTACCTCAGCTTCCTGAGTGCTGGGATTATAGGCGTGTGCCACCATGTCTGGCTTTTGGGTTTGGATTTTTGTTTTTTGTGCTTGTTTGTTTTTGTTTTAGTCATTTATTTTTCATGATGTGACTCTAAGTGCTCAACCATTTATGGCAGATGTGAAGAAAGGACCAACAATTGACAAATGGATGTCAATCTGATAGAGACCCAGTAAGTATACAAGAATAAAAAGGACCATCCAAGACTTTTTTTTTTTTGATAAGGGTAAAGATGGAGTCATAATCTGACTCTACTCTTAATAGATCTTTATCTATTATAACAATAAAAAAGCCAAACTTCTATTATGAGATGTTTCAAGGGTCTACTTTTGTATAAATAAGAGATGCCTGAACTCTGCATTTGATGCTGTGGTAGATAAGAACTCAAAACAACACAACACAACACAAAACGGAAAAAAACAGAAAAATCATGAACAAAACTCTTCCAGAGACACTTAAGCTAGGTGGCTCTATATTTCATTCATCAATTTATTTAAACTCTACTATGTGCCTGGTTTATAATGCTTATTATATTACTTATTATATGCATTGTTGTAGGGTACAATTTAAAGTTATGAGGAGCAAATTGATAACCACTAGCCACGTATGTTTATTTGAATTTATAATTTAAAACTGAATAAAGTTTAAAATTATGTAACTTATTTTCACCAGTTACATTCAAGTGTTAAAGAATCACCGTGTGTCATGGTTATCACAGTACACAGTATAGATGTAGATCATTTCCATCACTGCAAAGGGAAGGAGGAAACCATGATTCTTGTCCCAAATTACAGTGGTGAAAGGAAGGCTCCCTCCCCCAAACAAAGGCATGAATACTGTACACTGTATCATATTAGAAAAGAAACATGAAGTGTGGTGAGAGAATAATATGATGGAAGAGAAAGAACCTTTCCCAGGAAATGTCCACAGACATGAAAGAGGGGAAGAAGCGGGAGGCAGCTGGTCTCTGGAAGTTCTTCAGAAGGTACAGAGCTAAGGAATGGCATTTTCCAAAATGGATGTTTCTCCCTTATTGCTCAATAGAAGGACAGGGAAAGACACAGAAAATATCACATTCAGTTTCAATTCTAGACCATCTGAGTAGGTAAGATCTTCCTATAAAATGACAGTAAATTTAGAGAGCTTCTGAACTGAAGTCTTATTAAAAAGGCAGAATTGAAAGGTGAAACTTAAATAATCTGAGTCTTGACATTTTTTTTTTGTGTGTGGACTGCTTGGAATTTAAAATTTTACATTGTTTTGTTCATTAAATCAAGTGTGTAGAAAGCACTTACTGAGAATACCCACACAAACACAAACTCTTCTAGGCACTTTGAGAGAGAAGAAAAAAGTAGGATATCTTCTAGTCTTATAGAAAAGAATTTTATGAACTAAAATTTTCTGATGTATTTGGAACTCTAATATGAGGACATCGGTGTTGTGAGAGTATTGTAGAATGAGAAATTAATTTCAGCTAAGGAAACCTTGGATAGCAATGGATAAAGGATTTTAAGTGAACACTATTATTAGCTAATGATCACAGACAAATGTTACACAAGAATGCATGTCAGGTAAAGAATATAGCCAAAGTCATACCAGAAAAATGTACTATGTGATCAAAAAATGCGTGAATGTTCAAATTTTAAAATATTTATTAATTTAAAAATATTTAATAACAATTTCAAAAAACAACTTGAACAACTACTTCTAAGATAACAATATGTAAAATATCAACTACAGATGATTTAATGTTTCTTTAAAATCATTTTACCTTTTTTTCTTTTTTGAATTAAAAAAGTAAATATTTAAAATATTTTATTTTCATCACTTCCTCTTAATACACTACCCCTTGTTTCAAACACTTATATCATGCCTGCTATTTTCTTTTTCTTCCTCTTTTTTTCCCAAAGAGAACTATGCCTTTATTCCTTTTTTTGTCAAGCAGACAGGCTGAATAGTTTGGTTTTTGGTGAGCAATCAGAGAGACCAAATCCCATAGCATCTGACTCCTCCATCTCTTCCCTGGGCCTTGGGTGGGGTGGCTGCAGCAGCAGGAGCAGCAGCGGTGGCAGTAGCCACAGGGGCAGCAGCCACAATGCAGATGATCAGTCAAGAAGGCCTTGACATTTTCAGCAAGTGGGAAGGTGGACTCCATCTCCACAGACAAAGCCGGGACCTGCTGGTACCCACTGATGGTAAGACGGGGCACTGATGCAACAGTGGGGGAACCAGTCTGCAGACAAACACTGGCCGCATTGCAGACTCCTGCCAGAAAGCAAGAATGCAGTTTCCCCGGGAATGGTGAGCACTTCGGGACTGCAGGTGCTGCCACTGTTGAACACTTGGTAACTGATCAGCCCAAAGGAGAATGAGGGGATGTTGAACATGTTCAGGAGGGTGGCCTCGCCGGCTCCCACTTTGTCTCCAGTCTTAATCAGCTGTACATCACTCAGGATTTCAACGGTGTCCCTGCAGATTTTAGTGGTGATGTCCAGAGCCTGGGAGAAGGAGGTCTTCTCAAGCCCCAGACCAGTTTTCTGGGCCAGCATAATGATTTCACATGGTGCAGTGGCACCAGCATGGGTCACAGCTGGCACCTTGTTTGCCAGCAGCATACCCCTAACCTCAATGAGGTCCTCGTTGGGAAACACAAGGCCCACATTCCCCTGGATATGAGGCAACGGTTTCTCCAGAGCTGGGTTGTTTTCCAGATACCCGTGGATGGCCACACACATCATGGTGTTCTTGCTCATCAGCACCACAGAGGGACATGCAGATCTGCTGCATCTGCTTGGGGCCCATGTTGTCTGCTCCCACAATAAAGCATGTTGGGTAATCATCCAAAAGTTGGACGATCTGAAGGAAGTAGTTGGATTTCCAGGTCACCCTGTCTTCCTTGGGCATCGCAGCAGTACATTGGGGATTGCCACAAAGGGTTTAAGGTGATATCACTCTCACAAGAATGCCTGGAAAAAGTACCTGTGACTTTCTTAAGCAGTTCTGAAAGTCATCTTTTGTACCTTTAGCTGCATTGTTGTGGCTGCCTCAATGTCCTGAAAATGTATCTTTCATGATCATTTTACTCTAGAGAAGAACAAGAAGTCACATGATTCCAGATCTGGTGAACAAAATGGAGGGAGGACACATAAAATGCTTTCATGAGCCTGCCTTTCCCATTGCATTATATACAGAAGCAGTAGCATCCAACATATTTTTTATTACATCTCGTAGAGGCAGTCTGGAAAGACCTGCAGAACTGCTTTAGAAAGTGGCAAGAAGGATGAGATAAGTGTGCTTGGAGCAAAGGCAAGTATTTCAAAGGGATTAAGGACAATGTGTCTTTTACTATAGTAAATTTTTAAAAACAAATTTTCACCATATACTTTGATCACACCTTGCTACAAAGAAACAACAAAATGCCATGGGAAATAGACCTACAAAGATCACAAGAGGCCCTGCCCAGGGAGACATGGGATCCCAGAGCCAGGATAGCAAGGACATAGAATCATGATATCTTTGTGGAGGAAGTGAAGGAACCACCTAAAATCTGAGGGCACAAAACCATATGATGTAAGGTAGAATAACATTGGTGAATGATGAAGGCTGAGTGTTTCTTGCATTTATACAGAGACTATCTTTGAAATCTTCATATTAGTAAGACTAAAGCATAGAAGACCAAATTTCAAGGGTGATGGCAGGGTCTTTGGTGTGCTCTTAGCTGGCTTTTCATTAATGTTATTACTATTAAAATAGACAAGCATTTTCCAAGGTAATTTACTAGTTCCTCTCAATTTAAACCTTTCCATTATTTTCGGCATTTTTCTGAGCATACCTAAAATTGTAAAAGAGTTTATGATATCAGTTCACCTATTAATTGCATTGTACACTTTCTAAATGATTTACAGTCACTAATACATAGTGGTGAGTAAGTAATCTTGTCTTACCACTATTTCTTTTTAGCCGCACATGACAAAATCAGAATACAGAAATATTTTTTGCACTGAACCAAAGGTTCTTACCCACAAAAACTTCTATAGGATTACAACAAGATGCCAGAGTTAAAAACCAAATATGTTTTCCATAAGAAACTAGGGAAATGACAGAATGTTTGACTGTCTCTCCTACTAACTAGCTACTTGATAAGGATCATGATTTTTTTTGATCTGCAAAACATGAGAATTGGTTTCACTGTTCACCTTTCTGAATGATGGGTTATTAGTTGCATAAAGACATCCAAGGAATTTTTCCTTCACAAATGTTATATCACATATTTTTCACTACCTGTAGTATTTTAAATTAAATCTTATTTAACTAGATTGAAAGATGCTTATAAAATGTGTTAGCACCTCAAATTTCAACACAAAGAATTATACAGGGTATATATTTTTTTTAATTTTTTATTTAAAGGGATAAAACAGAAAAAGGAGAGAAATATTACAGAATTAAAAAAAACATAAACAGTAAGAAATCACTAGCTGATAAATTACATATTGCTCTTTTAAAAATAGTTGTTCAAGTTACAAAATTAAAGCACACAAAATGGACACACAAGCAGTGAGACTGCAAACAGATCTGTTCAACCATCAAACAAGAACTAAGAAATATGGGTAACAATCCTGCACACATAAATATACATGCAGTTATATCTTTTATGGCACTTCCTATTTTCTCTTTTTTACAATAGCAATTATACATTTTTTAATTAAAGAGAGAAAAAAAACCAGGAAAATGGTAGAAATATTACAGAATTTCAAGAAAAGAAGATAAACAGTAAGAAATCA